>JAQIHN010000227.1:0-98214 GCA_027917425.1 Gastrophryne carolinensis | reverse complement strand
TTCAAAGTTTGCTCATCTCTACTACCCATTTTTGGCCCAATGTAACCAAACCCATTATACAGTGTACAGCACACTATTGATTATTAATTTTTGGGGGGCCTGGTTTATGATGCTGTGGGTTGTTTGTGTTTAGTAAATGAGTTTCTCTTCCACCCTTGTATTCCTTACTTATACTGTGTGAACAGAAAGTCTGAACAGAAATGCTGGCAAGGACACAATCATTTTGGGGGGTGATTTAAATATGATCCCAGACTAAAAACTGGACATGACGGAATCAAACAGACCAGGGGCTGTGACATTGGGGCACGGAAATGTGGAAAAATGTAGAACTATGAGATTAGTAGATACTTGGCGGATGCTACATATTACCAAAAAAGAATATACACATTTGAACAATGCCCACAAAAGACAGTTTAAATTCAAATAGATGAGACCAATTAGATGAGAATAGACTAATGTTTAGATGTTTAAATTTAATTTTATTAGGCAATATCCTCCTAACCCCCTATACTTATACAACCTCCAAATGCAAATCAACAGGGATTCAAACTCATTATAATAAGTGAAGATCAATGAAAGGAATGTGAAAAACCCTTCTCTGCTCATGGAATGATAATAGAAGGAAAGAGACACAAGGAGATGGAAAGAGACACAAGGAGATGGAATGATAAGAGAAGGAAAGAGACACAAGGAGATGGAATGATAATAGAAGGAAAGAGACACAAGGAGATGGAATGAGAATAGAAGGAAAGAGACACAAGGAGATGGAATGATAAGAGAAGGAAAGAGACACAAGGAGATGGAATGATAAGAGAAGGAAAGAGACACAAGGAGAAGGAAAGAGACACAAGGAGATGGAATGATAAGAGAAGGAAAGAGACACAAGGAGATGGAATGATAGAGACACAAGGAGATGGAATGATAAGAGAAGGAAAGAGACACAAGGAGATGGAATGATAGAGACACAAGGAGATGGAATGATAATAGAAGGAAAGAGACACAAGGAGATGGAATGATAATAGAAGGAAAGAGACACAAGGAGATGGAAAGAGACACAAGGAGATGGAAAGAGACACAAGGAGATGGAAAGAGACACAAGGAGATGGAATGATAATAGAAGGAAAGAGACACAAGGAGATGGAAAGAGACACAAGGAGATGGAAAGAGACACAAGGAGATGGAAAGAGACACAAGGAGATGGAAAGAGAATAGAAGGAAAGAGACACAAGGAGATGGAATGATAAGAGAAGGAAAGAGACACAAGGAGAAGGAATGATAAGAGAAGGAAAGAGACACAAGGAGATGGAATGATAAGAGAAGGAAAGAGACACAAGGAGAAGGAATGATAAGAGAAGGAAAGAGACACAAGGAGATGGAATGATAAGAGAAGGAAAGAGACACAAGGAGAAGGAATGATAAGAGAAGGAAAGAGACACAAGGAGATGGAATGATAAGAGAAGGAAAGAGACACAAGGAGATGGAATGATAAGAGAAGGAAAGAGACACAAGGAGAAGGAATGATAAGAGAAGGAAAGAGACACAAGGAGATGGAATGATAAGAGAAGGAAAGAGACACAAGGAGATGGAAAGAGACACAAGGAGATGGAATGATAAGAGAAGGAAAGAGACACAAGGAGATGGAAAGAGACACAAGGAGATGGAATGATAAGAGAAGGAAAGAGACACAAGGAGAAGGAAAGAGACACAAGGAGATGGAATGATAAGAGAAGGAAAGAGACACAAGGAGAAGGAAAGAGACACAAGGAGATGGAATGATAAGAGAAGGAAAGAGACACAAGGAGAAGGAAAGAGACACAAGGAGATGGAATGATAAGAGAAGGAAAGAGACACAAGGAGAAGGAATGATAAGAGAAGGAAAGAGACACAAGGAGATGGAATGATAAGAGAAGGAAAGAGACACAAGGAGATGGAATGATAAGAGAAGGAAAGAGACACAAGGAGATGGAAAGAGACACAAGGAGATGGAATGATAAGAGAAGGAAAGAGACACAAGGAGAAGGAAAGAGACACAAGGAGATGGAATGATAAGAGAAGGAAAGAGACACAAGGAGATGGAAAGAGACACAAGGAGATGGAAAGAGAATAGAAGGAAAGAGACACAAGGAGATGGAAAGAGACACAAGGAGATGGAAAGAGAATAGAAGGAAAGAGACACAAGGAGATGGAAAGAGACACAAGGAGATGGAAAGAGACACAAGGAGATGGAATGATAATAGAAGGAAAGAGACACAAGGAGATGGAAAGAGACACAAGGAGATGGAAAGAGAATAGAAGGAAAGAGACACAAGGAGATGGAATGATAATAGAAGGAAAGAGACACAAGGAGATGGAAAGAGACACAAGGAGATGGAAAGAGACACAAGGAGATGGAAAGAGACACAAGGAGATGGAATGATAATAGAAGGAAAGAGACACAAGGAGATGGAAAGAGACACAAGGAGATGGAAAGAGACACAAGGAGATGGAAAGAGACACAAGGAGATGGAAAGAGAATAGAAGGAAAGAGACACAAGGAGATGGAATGATAAGAGAAGGAAAGAGACACAAGGAGAAGGAATGATAAGAGAAGGAAAGAGACACAAGGAGATGGAATGATAAGAGAAGGAAAGAGACACAAGGAGAAGGAATGATAAGAGAAGGAAAGAGACACAAGGAGATGGAATGATAAGAGAAGGAAAGAGACACAAGGAGAAGGAATGATAAGAGAAGGAAAGAGACACAAGGAGATGGAATGATAAGAGAAGGAAAGAGACACAAGGAGATGGAATGATAAGAGAAGGAAAGAGACACAAGGAGAAGGAATGATAAGAGAAGGAAAGAGACACAAGGAGATGGAATGATAAGAGAAGGAAAGAGACACAAGGAGATGGAAAGAGACACAAGGAGATGGAATGATAAGAGAAGGAAAGAGACACAAGGAGATGGAAAGAGACACAAGGAGATGGAATGATAAGAGAAGGAAAGAGACACAAGGAGAAGGAAAGAGACACAAGGAGATGGAATGATAAGAGAAGGAAAGAGACACAAGGAGAAGGAAAGAGACACAAGGAGATGGAATGATAAGAGAAGGAAAGAGACACAAGGAGAAGGAATGATAAGAGAAGGAAAGAGACACAAGGAGATGGAATGATAAGAGAAGGAAAGAGACACAAGGAGAAGGAATGATAAGAGAAGGAAAGAGACACAAGGAGATGGAATGATAAGAGAAGGAAAGAGACACAAGGAGATGGAAAGAGACACAAGGAGATGGAATGATAAGAGAAGGAAAGAGACACAAGGAGAAGGAAAGAGACACAAGGAGATGGAATGATAAGAGAAGGAAAGAGACACAAGGAGATGGAATGATAGAGACACAAGGAGATGGAATGATAAGAGAAGGAAAGAGACACAAGGAGATGGAATGATAATAGAAGGAAAGAGACACAAGGAGATGGAAAGAGACACAAGGAGATGGAAAGAGACACAAGGAGATGGAATGATAATAGAAGGAAAGAGACACAAGGAGATGGAAAGAGACACAAGGAGATGGAAAGAGACACAAGGAGATGGAATGATAATAGAAGGAAAGAGACACAAGGAGATGGAAAGAGACACAAGGAGATGGAATGATAAGAGAAGGAAAGAGACACAAGGAGAAGGAAAGAGACACAAGGAGATGGAAAGAGACACAAGGAGATGGAATGATAAGAGAAGGAAAGAGACACAAGGAGATGGAAAGAGACACAAGGAGATGGAATGATAAGAGAAGGAAAGAGACACAAGGAGAAGGAAAGAGACACAAGGAGATGGAATGATAAGAGAAGGAAAGAGACACAAGGAGATGGAATGATAGAGACACAAGGAGATGGAATGATAAGAGAAGGAAAGAGACACAAGGAGATGGAATGATAGAGACACAAGGAGATGGAATGATAAGAGAAGGAAAGAGACACAAGGAGATGGAATGATAATAGAAGGAAAGAGACACAAGGAGATGGAAAGAGACACAAGGAGATGGAAAGAGACACAAGGAGATGGAAAGAGACACAAGGAGATGGAATGATAATAGAAGGAAAGAGACACAAGGAGATGGAAAGAGACACAAGGAGATGGAAAGAGACACAAGGAGATGGAATGATAAGAGAAGGAAAGAGACACAAGGAGATGGAAAGAGACACAAGGAGATGGAATGATAAGAGAAGGAAAGAGACACAAGGAGATGGAATGATAAGAGAAGGAAAGAGACACAAGGAGATGGAATGATAAGAGAAGGAAAGAGACACAAGGAGATGGAAAGAGACACAAGGAGAAGGAAAGAGACACAAGGAGATGGAATGATAAGAGAAGGAAAGAGACACAAGGAGAAGGAAAGAGACACAAGGAGATGGAATGATAAGAGAAGGAAAGAGACACAAGGAGAAGGAAAGAGACACAAGGAGATGGAAAGAGACACAAGGAGATGGAAAGAGACACAAGGAGAAGGAAAGAGACACAAGGAGATGGAATGATAATAGAAGGAAAGAGACACAAGGAGAAGGAAAGAGACACAAGGAGAAGGAAAGAGACACAAGGAGATGGAATGATAAGAGAAGGAAAGAGACACAAGGAGATGGAATGATAAGAGAAGGAAAGAGACACAAGGAGAAGGAATGATAAGAGAAGGAAAGAGACACAAGGAGATGGAATGATAAGAGAAGGAAAGAGACACAAGGAGATGGAAAGAGACACAAGGAGATGGAATGATAAGAGAAGGAAAGAGACACAAGGAGATGGAAAGAGACACAAGGAGATGGAATGATAAGAGAAGGAAAGAGACACAAGGAGAAGGAAAGAGACACAAGGAGATGGAAAGAGACACAAGGAGATGGAAAGAGAATAGAAGGAAAGAGACACAAGGAGATGGAAAGAGACACAAGGAGATGGAATGATAAGAGAAGGAAAGAAACACAAGTAGATGGAATGATAAGAGAAGGAAAGAGACACAAGGAGATGGAAAGAGACACAAGGAGAAGGAAAGAGACACAAGGAGATGGAAAGAGACACAAGGAGAAGGAAAGAGACACAAGGAGATGGAATGATAAGAGAAGGAAAGAGACACAAGGAGAAGGAAAGAGACACAAGGAGATGGAATGATAAGAGAAGGAAAGAGACACAAGGAGAAGGAAAGAGACACAAGGAGATGGAAAGAGACACAAGGAGATGGAAAGAGACACAAGGAGAAGGAAAGAGACACAAGGAGATGGAATGATAATAGAAGGAAAGAGACACAAGGAGAAGGAAAGAGACACAAGGAGATGGAATGATAAGAGAAGGAAAGAGACACAAGGAGAAGGAAAGAGACACAAGGAGATGGAATGATAAGAGAAGGAAAGAGACACAAGGAGATGGAAAGAGACACAAGGAGATGGAAAGAGACACAAGGAGATGGAATGATAAGAGAAGGAAAGAGACACAAGGAGATGGAAAGAGACACAAGGAGATGGAAAGAGACACAAGGAGAAGGAAAGAGACACAAGGAGATGGAATGATAATAGAAGGAAAGAGACACAAGGAGATGGAATGATAATAGAAGGAAAGAGACACAAGGAGAAGGAAAGAGACACAAGGAGATGGAAAGAGACACAAGGAGATGGAAAGAGACACAAGGAGATGGAAAGAGAATAGAAGGAAAGAGACACAAGGAGATGGAAAGAGACACAAGGAGATGGAATGATAATAGAAGGAAAGAGACACAAGGAGATGGAAAGAGAATAGAAGGAAAGAGACACAAGGAGATGGAAAGAGACACAAGGAGATGGAAAGAGACACAAGGAGATGGAAAGAGAATAGAAGGAAAGAGACACAAGGAGATGGAATGATAATAGAAGGAAAGAGACACAAGGAGATGGAAAGAGACACAAGGAGATGGAAAGAGACACAAGGAGATGGAAAGAGAATAGAAGGAAAGAGACACAAGGAGATGGAAAGAGACACAAGGAGATGGAAAGAGAATAGAAGGAAAGAGACACAAGGAGATGGAAAGAGACACAAGGAGATGGAAAGAGACACAAGGAGATGGAATGATAATAGAAGGAAAGAGACACAAGGAGATGGAAAGAGACACAAGGAGATGGAAAGAGAATAGAAGGAAAGAGACACAAGGAGATGGAAAGAGACACAAGGAGATGGAAAGAGACACAAGTAGAAGGAAAGAGACACAAGGAGATGGAATGATAAGAGAAGGAAAGAGACACAAGGAGATGGAATGATAAGAGAAGGAAAGAGACACAAGTAGATGGAATGATAATAGAAGGAAAGAGACACAAGGAGATGGAAAGAGACACAAGGAGATGGAAAGAGACACAAGGAGATGGAATGATAAGAGAAGGAAAGAGACACAAGGAGATGGAAAGAGACACAAGGAGATGGAAAGAGACACAAGGAGATGGAAAGAGACACAAGGAGATGGAAAGAGACACAAGGAGATGGAATGATAAGAGAAGGAAAGAGACACAAGGAGAAGGAATGATAAGAGAAGGAAAGAGACACAAGGAGATGGAAAGAGACACAAGGAGATGGAAAGAGACACAAGGAGAAGGAAAGAGACACAAGGAGATGGAATGATAATAGAAGGAAAGAGACACAAGGAGATGGAATGATAATAGAAGGAAAGAGACACAAGGAGAAGGAAAGAGACACAAGGAGATGGAAAGAGACACAAGGAGATGGAAAGAGACACAAGGAGATGGAAAGAGAATAGAAGGAAAGAGACACAAGGAGATGGAAAGAGACACAAGGAGATGGAATGATAATAGAAGGAAAGAGACACAAGGAGATGGAAAGAGAATAGAAGGAAAGAGACACAAGGAGATGGAAAGAGACACAAGGAGATGGAAAGAGACACAAGGAGATGGAAAGAGAATAGAAGGAAAGAGACACAAGGAGATGGAATGATAATAGAAGGAAAGAGACACAAGGAGATGGAAAGAGACACAAGGAGATGGAAAGAGACACAAGGAGATGGAAAGAGAATAGAAGGAAAGAGACACAAGGAGATGGAAAGAGACACAAGGAGATGGAATGATAAGAGAAGGAAAGAGACACAAGGAGATGGAATGATAAGAGAAGGAAAGAGACACAAGGAGATGGAAAGAGACACAAGGAGATGGAATGATAAGAGAAGGAAAGAGACACAAGGAGAAGGAAAGAGACACAAGGAGATGGAATGATAAGAGAAGGAAAGAGACACAAGGAGATGGAAAGAGACACAAGGAGATGGAATGATAAGAGAAGGAAAGAGACACAAGGAGAAGGAAAGAGACACAAGGAGATGGAAAGAGACACAAGGAGATGGAAAGAGACACAAGGAGAAGGAAAGAGACACAAGGAGATGGAATGATAATAGAAGGAAAGAGACACAAGGAGATGGAAAGAGACACAAGGAGATGGAAAGAGAATAGAAGGAAAGAGACACAAGGAGATGGAAAGAGACACAAGGAGATGGAAAGAGACACAAGTAGAAGGAAAGAGACACAAGGAGATGGAATGATAAGAGAAGGAAAGAAACACAAGTAGATGGAAGGAGACACAAGGAGATGGAAGGAGACACAAGGAGATGGAAAGAGACACAAGGAGAAGGAAAGAGACACAAGGAGATGGAATGATAAGAGAAGGAAAGAGACACAAGGAGAAGGAATGATAAGAGAAGGAAAGAGACACAAGGAGATGGAATGATAAGAGAAGGAAAGAGACACAAGGAGATGGAAAGAGACACAAGGAGATGGAAAGAGACACAAGGAGAAGGAAAGAGACACAAGGAGATGGAATGATAAGAGAAGGAAAGAGACACAAGGAGATGGAATGATAAGAGAAGGAAAGAGACACAAGGAGAAGGAAAGAGACACAAGGAGAAGGAAAGAGACACAAGGAGATGGAATGATAAGAGAAGGAAAGAGACACAAGGAGATGGAATGATAGAGACACAAGGAGATGGAATGATAAGAGAAGGAAAGAGACACAAGGAGATGGAATGATAGAGACACAAGGAGATGGAATGATAATAGAAGGAAAGAGACACAAGGAGATGGAATGATAATAGAAGGAAAGAGACACAAGGAGATGGAAAGAGACACAAGGAGATGGAAAGAGACACAAGGAGATGGAATGATAATAGAAGGAAAGAGACACAAGGAGATGGAAAGAGACACAAGGAGATGGAAAGAGACACAAGGAGATGGAATGATAATAGAAGGAAAGAGACACAAGGAGATGGAATGATAAGAGAAGGAAAGAGACACAAGGAGATGGAAAGAGACACAAGGAGATGGAATGATAAGAGAAGGAAAGAGACACAAGGAGATGGAATGATAAGAGAAGGAAAGAGACACAAGGAGATGGAATGATAAGAGAAGGAAAGAGACACAAGGAGAAGGAATGATAAGAGAAGGAAAGAGACACAAGGAGATGGAATGATAAGAGAAGGAAAGAGACACAAGGAGATGGAAAGAGACACAAGGAGATGGAATGATAAGAGAAGGAAAGAGACACAAGGAGATGGAAAGAGACACAAGGAGATGGAATGATAAGAGAAGGAAAGAGACACAAGGAGAAGGAAAGAGACACAAGGAGATGGAAAGAGACACAAGGAGATGGAAAGAGAATAGAAGGAAAGAGACACAAGGAGATGGAAAGAGACACAAGGAGATGGAATGATAAGAGAAGGAAAGAAACACAAGTAGATGGAATGATAAGAGAAGGAAAGAGACACAAGGAGATGGAAAGAGACACAAGGAGAAGGAAAGAGACACAAGGAGATGGAAAGAGACACAAGGAGAAGGAAAGAGACACAAGGAGATGGAATGATAAGAGAAGGAAAGAGACACAAGGAGAAGGAAAGAGACACAAGGAGATGGAATGATAAGAGAAGGAAAGAGACACAAGGAGAAGGAAAGAGACACAAGGAGATGGAATGATAAGAGAAGGAAAGAGACACAAGGAGATGGAAAGAGACACAAGGAGATGGAAAGAGACACAAGGAGAAGGAAAGAGACACAAGGAGATGGAATGATAATAGAAGGAAAGAGACACAAGGAGATGGAATGATAAGAGAAGGAAAGAGACACAAGGAGATGGAAAGAGACACAAGGAGATGGAATGATAAGAGAAGGAAAGAGACACAAGGAGAAGGAAAGAGACACAAGGAGATGGAATGATAAGAGAAGGAAAGAGACACAAGGAGAAGGAATGATAAGAGAAGGAAAGAGACACAAGGAGATGGAATGATAAGAGAAGGAAAGAGACACAAGGAGATGGAATGATAAGAGAAGGAAAGAGACACAAGGAGATGGAAAGAGACACAAGGAGATGGAATGATAAGAGAAGGAAAGAGACACAAGGAGAAGGAAAGAGACACAAGGAGATGGAATGATAAGAGAAGGAAAGAGACACAAGGAGATGGAAAGAGACACAAGGAGATGGAAAGAGAATAGAAGGAAAGAGACACAAGGAGATGGAAAGAGACACAAGGAGATGGAAAGAGAATAGAAGGAAAGAGACACAAGGAGATGGAAAGAGACACAAGGAGATGGAAAGAGACACAAGGAGATGGAATGATAATAGAAGGAAAGAGACACAAGGAGAAGGAAAGAGACACAAGGAGATGGAAAGAGACACAAGGAGATGGAAAGAGAATAGAAGGAAAGAGACACAAGGAGATGGAAAGAGACACAAGGAGATGGAATGATAAGAGAAGGAAAGAAACACAAGTAGATGGAATGATAAGAGAAGGAAAGAGACACAAGGAGATGGAAAGAGACACAAGGAGAAGGAAAGAGACACAAGGAGATGGAAAGAGACACAAGGAGAAGGAAAGAGACACAAGGAGATGGAATGATAATAGAAGGAAAGAGACACAAGGAGAAGGAAAGAGACACAAGGAGATGGAATGATAAGAGAAGGAAAGAGACACAAGGAGAAGGAAAGAGACACAAGGAGATGGAAAGAGACACAAGGAGATGGAAAGAGACACAAGGAGATGGAAAGAGACACAAGGAGATGGAAAGAGACACAAGGAGATGGAAAGAGAATAGAAGGAAAGAGACACAAGGAGATGGAAAGAGACACAAGGAGATGGAAAGAGAATAGAAGGAAAGAGACACAAGGAGATGGAAAGAGACACAAGGAGATGGAAAGAGACACAAGGAGATGGAATGATAATAGAAGGAAAGAGACACAAGGAGAAGGAAAGAGACACAAGGAGATGGAAAGAGACACAAGGAGATGGAAAGAGAATAGAAGGAAAGAGACACAAGGAGATGGAAAGAGACACAAGGAGATGGAATGATAAGAGAAGGAAAGAAACACAAGTAGATGGAATGATAAGAGAAGGAAAGAGACACAAGGAGATGGAAAGAGACACAAGGAGAAGGAAAGAGACACAAGGAGATGGAAAGAGACACAAGGAGAAGGAAAGAGACACAAGGAGATGGAATGATAAGAGAAGGAAAGAGACACAAGGAGAAGGAAAGAGACACAAGGAGATGGAATGATAAGAGAAGGAAAGAGACACAAGGAGATGGAAAGAGACACAAGGAGATGGAATGATAAGAGAAGGAAAGAGACACAAGGAGAAGGAAAGAGACACAAGGAGATGGAATGATAAGAGAAGGAAAGAGACACAAGGAGATGGAAAGAGACACAAGGAGATGGAAAGAGAATAGAAGGAAAGAGACACAAGGAGATGGAATGATAATAGAAGGAAAGAGACACAAGGAGATGGAAAGAGACACAAGGAGATGGAAAGAGACACAAGGAGATGGAAAGAGACACAAGGAGATGGAATGATAATAGAAGGAAAGAGACACAAGGAGATGGAAAGAGACACAAGGAGATGGAAAGAGACACAAGGAGATGGAAAGAGACACAAGGAGATGGAATGATAATAGAAGGAAAGAGACACAAGGAGATGGAAAGAGACACAAGGAGATGGAAAGAGACACAAGGAGATGGAAAGAGACACAAGGAGATGGAAAGAGAATAGAAGGAAAGAGACACAAGGAGATGGAATGATAAGAGAAGGAAAGAGACACAAGGAGAAGGAATGATAAGAGAAGGAAAGAGACACAAGGAGATGGAATGATAAGAGAAGGAAAGAGACACAAGGAGAAGGAATGATAAGAGAAGGAAAGAGACACAAGGAGATGGAATGATAAGAGAAGGAAAGAGACACAAGGAGATGGAATGATAAGAGAAGGAAAGAGACACAAGGAGAAGGAATGATAAGAGAAGGAAAGAGACACAAGGAGATGGAATGATAAGAGAAGGAAAGAGACACAAGGAGATGGAAAGAGACACAAGGAGATGGAATGATAAGAGAAGGAAAGAGACACAAGGAGATGGAAAGAGACACAAGGAGATGGAATGATAAGAGAAGGAAAGAGACACAAGGAGAAGGAAAGAGACACAAGGAGATGGAATGATAAGAGAAGGAAAGAGACACAAGGAGAAGGAAAGAGACACAAGGAGATGGAATGATAAGAGAAGGAAAGAGACACAAGGAGAAGGAATGATAAGAGAAGGAAAGAGACACAAGGAGATGGAATGATAAGAGAAGGAAAGAGACACAAGGAGAAGGAATGATAAGAGAAGGAAAGAGACACAAGGAGATGGAATGATAAGAGAAGGAAAGAGACACAAGGAGATGGAAAGAGACACAAGGAGATGGAATGATAAGAGAAGGAAAGAGACACAAGGAGAAGGAAAGAGACACAAGGAGATGGAATGATAAGAGAAGGAAAGAGACACAAGGAGAAGGAAAGAGACACAAGGAGATGGAAAGAGACACAAGGAGAAGGAAAGAGACACAAGGAGATGGAATGATAAGAGAAGGAAAGAGACACAAGGAGATGGAAAGAGACACAAGGAGATGGAATGATAAGAGAAGGAAAGAGACACAAGGAGATGGAATGATAAGAGAAGGAAAGAGACACAAGGAGATGGAAAGAGACACAAGGAGATGGAATGATAAGAGAAGGAAAGAGACACAAGGAGAAGGAAAGAGACACAAGGAGATGGAATGATAAGAGAAGGAAAGAGACACAAGGAGAAGGAATGATAAGAGAAGGAAAGAGACACAAGGAGATGGAATGATAAGAGAAGGAAAGAGACACAAGGAGATGGAAAGAGACACAAGGAGATGGAATGATAAGAGAAGGAAAGAGACACAAGGAGAAGGAAAGAGACACAAGGAGATGGAAAGAGACACAAGGAGATGGAAAGAGACACAAGGAGATGGAATGATAAGAGAAGGAAAGAAACACAAGTAGATGGAATGATAAGAGAAGGAAAGAGACACAAGGAGATGGAAAGAGACACAAGGAGAAGGAAAGAGACACAAGGAGATGGAAAGAGACACAAGGAGAAGGAAAGAGACACAAGGAGATGGAATGATAAGAGAAGGAAAGAGACACAAGGAGAAGGAAAGAGACACAAGGAGATGGAAAGAGACACAAGGAGATGGAATGATAAGAGAAGGAAAGAGACACAAGGAGATGGAATGATAATAGAAGGAAAGAGACACAAGGAGATGGAAAGAGACACAAGGAGATGGAAAGAGACACAAGGAGATGGAATGATAATAGAAGGAAAGAGACACAAGGAGATGGAAAGAGACACAAGGAGATGGAAAGAGACACAAGGAGATGGAATGATAAGAGAAGGAAAGAGACACAAGGAGATGGAAAGAGACACAAGGAGATGGAATGATAAGAGAAGGAAAGAGACACAAGGAGATGGAATGATAAGAGAAGGAAAGAGACACAAGGAGATGGAATGATAAGAGAAGGAAAGAGACACAAGGAGATGGAATGATAAGAGAAGGAAAGAGACACAAGGAGAAGGAATGATAAGAGAAGGAAAGAGACACAAGGAGATGGAAAGAGACACAAGGAGAAGGAAAGAGACACAAGGAGATGGAAAGAGACACAAGGAGAAGGAAAGAGACACAAGGAGATGGAATGATAATAGAAGGAAAGAGACACAAGGAGATGGAAAGAGACACAAGGAGATGGAAAGAGACACAAGGAGAAGGAAAGAGACACAAGGAGATGGAATGATAAGAGAAGGAAAGAGACACAAGGAGAAGGAATGATAAGAGAAGGAAAGAGACACAAGGAGATGGAATGATAAGAGAAGGAAAGAGACACAAGGAGAAGGAATGATAAGAGAAGGAAAGAGACACAAGGAGATGGAAAGAGACACAAGGAGATGGAAAGAGACACAAGGAGAAGGAAAGAGACACAAGGAGATGGAATGATAAGAGAAGGAAAGAGACACAAGGAGATGGAATGATAGAGACACAAGGAGATGGAATGATAAGAGAAGGAAAGAGACACAAGGAGATGGAATGATAATAGAAGGAAAGAGACACAAGGAGATGGAAAGAGACACAAGGAGATGGAAAGAGACACAAGGAGATGGAATGATAATAGAAGGAAAGAGACACAAGGAGATGGAAAGAGACACAAGGAGATGGAAAGAGACACAAGGAGATGGAATGATAATAGAAGGAAAGAGACACAAGGAGATGGAAAGAGACACAAGGAGATGGAATGATAAGAGAAGGAAAGAGACACAAGGAGAAGGAAAGAGACACAAGGAGATGGAAAGAGACACAAGGAGATGGAATGATAAGAGAAGGAAAGAGACACAAGGAGATGGAAAGAGACACAAGGAGATGGAATGATAAGAGAAGGAAAGAGACACAAGGAGAAGGAAAGAGACACAAGGAGATGGAATGATAAGAGAAGGAAAGAGACACAAGGAGATGGAATGATAAGAGAAGGAAAGAGACACAAGGAGATGGAATGATAGAGACACAAGGAGATGGAATGATAAGAGAAGGAAAGAGACACAAGGAGATGGAATGATAATAGAAGGAAAGAGACACAAGGAGATGGAAAGAGACACAAGGAGATGGAAAGAGACACAAGGAGATGGAATGATAATAGAAGGAAAGAGACACAAGGAGATGGAAAGAGACACAAGGAGATGGAAAGAGACACAAGGAGATGGAATGATAAGAGAAGGAAAGAGACACAAGGAGATGGAAAGAGACACAAGGAGATGGAATGATAAGAGAAGGAAAGAGACACAAGGAGATGGAATGATAAGAGAAGGAAAGAGACACAAGGAGATGGAATGATAAGAGAAGGAAAGAGACACAAGGAGATGGAATGATAAGAGAAGGAAAGAGACACAAGGAGATGGAATGATAAGAGAAGGAAAGAGACACAAGGAGAAGGAATGATAAGAGAAGGAAAGAGACACAAGGAGATGGAATGATAAGAGAAGGAAAGAGACACAAGGAGATGGAAAGAGACACAAGGAGATGGAATGATAAGAGAAGGAAAGAGACACAAGGAGATGGAAAGAGACACAAGGAGATGGAATGATAAGAGAAGGAAAGAGACACAAGGAGAAGGAAAGAGACACAAGGAGATGGAAAGAGACACAAGGAGATGGAAAGAGAATAGAAGGAAAGAGACACAAGGAGATGGAAAGAGACACAAGGAGATGGAATGATAAGAGAAGGAAAGAAACACAAGTAGATGGAATGATAAGAGAAGGAAAGAGACACAAGGAGATGGAAAGAGACACAAGGAGAAGGAAAGAGACACAAGGAGATGGAAAGAGACACAAGGAGAAGGAAAGAGACACAAGGAGATGGAATGATAAGAGAAGGAAAGAGACACAAGGAGAAGGAAAGAGACACAAGGAGATGGAATGATAAGAGAAGGAAAGAGACACAAGGAGAAGGAAAGAGACACAAGGAGATGGAAAGAGACACAAGGAGATGGAAAGAGACACAAGGAGATGGAAAGAGACACAAGGAGAAGGAAAGAGACACAAGGAGATGGAATGATAATAGAAGGAAAGAGACACAAGGAGAAGGAAAGAGACACAAGGAGATGGAATGATAAGAGAAGGAAAGAGACACAAGGAGAAGGAAAGAGACACAAGGAGATGGAATGATAAGAGAAGGAAAGAGACACAAGGAGATGGAAAGAGACACAAGGAGATGGAAAGAGACACAAGGAGATGGAATGATAAGAGAAGGAAAGAGACACAAGGAGATGGAATGATAAGAGAAGGAAAGAGACACAAGGAGATGGAAAGAGACACAAGGAGATGGAAAGAGACACAAGGAGAAGGAAAGAGACACAAGGAGATGGAATGATAATAGAAGGAAAGAGACACAAGGAGATGGAATGATAATAGAAGGAAAGAGACACAAGGAGAAGGAAAGAGACACAAGGAGATGGAAAGAGACACAAGGAGATGGAAAGAGACACAAGGAGATGGAAAGAGAATAGAAGGAAAGAGACACAAGGAGATGGAAAGAGACACAAGGAGATGGAATGATAATAGAAGGAAAGAGACACAAGGAGATGGAAAGAGAATAGAAGGAAAGAGACACAAGGAGATGGAAAGAGACACAAGGAGATGGAAAGAGACACAAGGAGATGGAAAGAGAATAGAAGGAAAGAGACACAAGGAGATGGAATGATAATAGAAGGAAAGAGACACAAGGAGATGGAAAGAGACACAAGGAGATGGAAAGAGACACAAGGAGATGGAAAGAGAATAGAAGGAAAGAGACACAAGGAGATGGAAAGAGACACAAGGAGATGGAAAGAGAATAGAAGGAAAGAGACACAAGGAGATGGAAAGAGACACAAGGAGATGGAAAGAGACACAAGGAGATGGAAAGAGAATAGAAGGAAAGAGACACAAGGAGATGGAAAGAGACACAAGGAGATGGAAAGAGACACAAGTAGAAGGAAAGAGACACAAGGAGATGGAATGATAAGAGAAGGAAAGAAACACAAGTAGATGGAATGATAAGAGAAGGAAAGAGACACAAGGAGATGGAAAGAGACACAAGGAGAAGGAAAGAGACACAAGGAGATGGAAAGAGACACAAGTAGAAGGAAAGAGACACAAGGAGATGGAATGATAAGAGAAGGAAAGAAACACAAGTAGATGGAATGATAAGAGAAGGAAAGAGACACAAGGAGATGGAAAGAGACACAAGGAGAAGGAAAGAGACACAAGGAGATGGAAAGAGACACAAGGAGAAGGAAAGAGACACAAGGAGATGGAATGATAATAGAAGGAAAGAGACACAAGGAGATGGAAAGAGACACAAGGAGATGGAAAGAGACACAAGGAGATGGAAAGAGACACAAGGAGATGGAATGATAAGAGAAGGAAAGAGACACAAGGAGATGGAAAGAGACACAAGGAGATGGAAGGAGACACAAGGAGATGGAAGGAGACACAAGGAGATGGAAAGAGACACAAGGAGATGGAAAGAGACACAAGGAGAAGGAAAGAGACACAAGGAGATGGAATGATAAGAGAAGGAAAGAGACACAAGGAGATGGAATGATAAGAGAAGGAAAGAGACACAAGTAGATGGAATGATAATAGAAGGAAAGAGACACAAGGAGATGGAAAGAGACACAAGGAGATGGAAAGAGACACAAGGAGATGGAATGATAAGAGAAGGAAAGAGACACAAGGAGATGGAAAGAGACACAAGGAGATGGAAAGAGACACAAGGAGATGGAAAGAGACACAAGGAGATGGAAAGAGACACAAGGAGATGGAATGATAAGAGAAGGAAAGAGACACAAGGAGAAGGAATGATAAGAGAAGGAAAGAGACACAAGGAGATGGAATGATAAGAGAAGGAAAGAGACACAAGGAGATGGAATGATAAGAGAAGGAAAGAGACACAAGGAGATGGAAAGAGACACAAGGAGATGGAATGATAAGAGAAGGAAAGAGACACAAGGAGAAGGAAAGAGACACAAGG
Organism: Gastrophryne carolinensis; assembly: GCA_027917425.1. NCBI lineage: Eukaryota > Metazoa > Chordata > Amphibia > Anura > Microhylidae > Gastrophryne > Gastrophryne carolinensis. Next base: position 81,356 of record JAQIHN010000227.1, on the reverse strand, counting down.
AGATGGAATGATAAGAGAAGGAAAGAGACACAAGGAGATGGAAAGAGACACAAGGAGATGGAATGATAAGAGAAGGAAAGAGACACAAGGAGAAGGAAAGAGACACAAGGAGATGGAAAGAGACACAAGGAGATGGAAAGAGACACAAGGAGAAGGAAAGAGACACAAGGAGATGGAATGATAATAGAAGGAAAGAGACACAAGGAGATGGAAAGAGACACAAGGAGATGGAAAGAGACACAAGGAGATGGAATGATAAGAGAAGGAAAGAGACACAAGGAGAAGGAAAGAGACACAAGGAGATGGAAAGAGACACAAGGAGATGGAAAGAGACACAAGGAGATGGAAAGAGACACAAGGAGATGGAAAGAGACACAAGGAGATGGAATGATAAGAGAAGGAAAGAGACACAAGGAGATGGAAAGAGACACAAGGAGATGGAATGATAAGAGAAGGAAAGAAACACAAGTAGATGGAATGATAAGAGAAGGAAAGAGACACAAGGAGATGGAAAGAGACACAAGGAGATGGAAAGAGAATAGAAGGAAAGAGACACAAGGAGATGGAAAGAGACACAAGGAGATGGAAAGAGACACAAGTAGAAGGAAAGAGACACAAGGAGATGGAATGATAAGAGAAGGAAAGAAACACAAGTAGATGGAAGGAGACACAAGGAGATGGAAGGAGACACAAGGAGATGGAAAGAGACACAAGGAGAAGGAAAGAGACACAAGGAGATGGAATGATAAGAGAAGGAAAGAGACACAAGGAGAAGGAATGATAAGAGAAGGAAAGAGACACAAGGAGATGGAATGATAAGAGAAGGAAAGAGACACAAGGAGATGGAAAGAGACACAAGGAGATGGAAAGAGACACAAGGAGAAGGAAAGAGACACAAGGAGATGGAATGATAAGAGAAGGAAAGAGACACAAGGAGATGGAATGATAAGAGAAGGAAAGAGACACAAGGAGAAGGAAAGAGACACAAGGAGAAGGAAAGAGACACAAGGAGATGGAATGATAAGAGAAGGAAAGAGACACAAGGAGATGGAATGATAGAGACACAAGGAGATGGAATGATAAGAGAAGGAAAGAGACACAAGGAGATGGAATGATAGAGACACAAGGAGATGGAATGATAATAGAAGGAAAGAGACACAAGGAGATGGAATGATAATAGAAGGAAAGAGACACAAGGAGATGGAAAGAGACACAAGGAGATGGAAAGAGACACAAGGAGATGGAATGATAATAGAAGGAAAGAGACACAAGGAGATGGAAAGAGACACAAGGAGATGGAAAGAGACACAAGGAGATGGAATGATAATAGAAGGAAAGAGACACAAGGAGATGGAATGATAAGAGAAGGAAAGAGACACAAGGAGATGGAAAGAGACACAAGGAGATGGAATGATAAGAGAAGGAAAGAGACACAAGGAGATGGAATGATAAGAGAAGGAAAGAGACACAAGGAGATGGAATGATAAGAGAAGGAAAGAGACACAAGGAGATGGAATGATAAGAGAAGGAAAGAGACACAAGGAGAAGGAATGATAAGAGAAGGAAAGAGACACAAGGAGATGGAATGATAAGAGAAGGAAAGAGACACAAGGAGATGGAAAGAGACACAAGGAGATGGAATGATAAGAGAAGGAAAGAGACACAAGGAGATGGAAAGAGACACAAGGAGATGGAATGATAAGAGAAGGAAAGAGACACAAGGAGAAGGAAAGAGACACAAGGAGATGGAATGATAAGAGAAGGAAAGAGACACAAGGAGAAGGAAAGAGACACAAGGAGATGGAAAGAGACACAAGGAGATGGAAAGAGACACAAGGAGAAGGAAAGAGACACAAGGAGATGGAATGATAATAGAAGGAAAGAGACACAAGGAGAAGGAAAGAGACACAAGGAGATGGAATGATAAGAGAAGGAAAGAGACACAAGGAGAAGGAAAGAGACACAAGGAGATGGAATGATAAGAGAAGGAAAGAGACACAAGGAGATGGAAAGAGACACAAGGAGATGGAAAGAGACACAAGGAGAAGGAAAGAGACACAAGGAGATGGAATGATAATAGAAGGAAAGAGACACAAGGAGATGGAATGATAATAGAAGGAAAGAGACACAAGGAGAAGGAAAGAGACACAAGGAGATGGAAAGAGACACAAGGAGATGGAAAGAGACACAAGGAGATGGAAAGAGAATAGAAGGAAAGAGACACAAGGAGATGGAAAGAGACACAAGGAGATGGAATGATAATAGAAGGAAAGAGACACAAGGAGATGGAAAGAGAATAGAAGGAAAGAGACACAAGGAGATGGAAAGAGACACAAGGAGATGGAAAGAGACACAAGGAGATGGAAAGAGAATAGAAGGAAAGAGACACAAGGAGATGGAATGATAATAGAAGGAAAGAGACACAAGGAGATGGAAAGAGACACAAGGAGATGGAAAGAGACACAAGGAGATGGAAAGAGAATAGAAGGAAAGAGACACAAGGAGATGGAAAGAGACACAAGGAGATGGAATGATAATAGAAGGAAAGAGACACAAGGAGATGGAAAGAGACACAAGGAGAAGGAAAGAGACACAAGGAGATGGAAAGAGACACAAGGAGATGGAAAGAGACACAAGGAGATGGAATGATAAGAGAAGGAAAGAGACACAAGGAGAAGGAAAGAGACACAAGGAGATGGAAAGAGACACAAGGAGATGGAATGATAAGAGAAGGAAAGAGACACAAGGAGATGGAAAGAGACACAAGGAGATGGAATGATAAGAGAAGGAAAGAGACACAAGGAGAAGGAAAGAGACACAAGGAGATGGAAAGAGACACAAGGAGATGGAAAGAGACACAAGGAGATGGAATGATAGAGACACAAGGAGATGGAATGATAAGAGAAGGAAAGAGACACAAGGAGAAGGAAAGAGACACAAGGAGATGGAAAGAGACACAAGGAGATGGAAAGAGACACAAGGAGATGGAAAGAGAATAGAAGGAAAGAGACACAAGGAGATGGAAAGAGACACAAGGAGATGGAAAGAGACACAAGGAGATGGAATGATAATAGAAGGAAAGAGACACAAGGAGATGGAAAGAGACACAAGGAGATGGAAAGAGACACAAGGAGATGGAAAGAGACACAAGTAGAAGGAAAGAGACACAAGGAGATGGAATGATAAGAGAAGGAAAGAAACACAAGTAGATGGAATGATAAGAGAAGGAAAGAGACACAAGGAGATGGAAAGAGACACAAGGAGAAGGAAAGAGACACAAGGAGATGGAAAGAGACACAAGGAGAAGGAAAGAGACACAAGGAGATGGAATGATAATAGAAGGAAAGAGACACAAGGAGATGGAAAGAGACACAAGGAGATGGAAAGAGACACAAGGAGATGGAAAGAGACACAAGGAGATGGAATGATAAGAGAAGGAAAGAGACACAAGGAGATGGAAAGAGACACAAGGAGATGGAAGGAGACACAAGGAGATGGAAGGAGACACAAGGAGATGGAAAGAGACACAAGGAGATGGAAAGAGACACAAGGAGAAGGAAAGAGACACAAGGAGATGGAATGATAAGAGAAGGAAAGAGACACAAGGAGAAGGAAAGAGACACAAGGAGATGGAAAGAGACACAAGGAGATGGAAAGAGACACAAGGAGAAGGAAAGAGACACAAGGAGATGGAATGATAATAGAAGGAAAGAGACACAAGGAGATGGAATGATAAGAGAAGGAAAGAGACACAAGTAGATGGAATGATAATAGAAGGAAAGAGACACAAGGAGATGGAAAGAGACACAAGGAGATGGAAAGAGACACAAGGAGATGGAATGATAAGAGAAGGAAAGAGACACAAGGAGATGGAAAGAGACACAAGGAGATGGAAAGAGACACAAGGAGATGGAAAGAGACACAAGGAGATGGAAAGAGACACAAGGAGATGGAATGATAATAGAAGGAAAGAGACACAAGGAGATGGAAAGAGACACAAGGAGATGGAAAGAGAATAGAAGGAAAGAGACACAAGGAGATGGAAAGAGACACAAGGAGATGGAAAGAGACACAAGTAGAAGGAAAGAGACACAAGGAGATGGAATGATAAGAGAAGGAAAGAAACACAAGTAGATGGAAGGAGACACAAGGAGATGGAATGATAAGAGAAGGAAAGAGACACAAGGAGAAGGAAAGAGACACAAGGAGATGGAAAGAGACACAAGGAGATGGAATGATAAGAGAAGGAAAGAGACACAAGTAGATGGAATGATAATAGAAGGAAAGAAACACAAGGAGATGGAAAGAGACACAAGGAGATGGAATGATAAGAGAAGGAAAGAGACACAAGGAGATGGAAAGAGACACAAGGAGATGGAAAGAGACACAAGGAGATGGAAAGAGACACAAGGAGATGGAAAGAGACACAAGGAGATGGAATGATAAGAGAAGGAAAGAGACACAAGGAGATGGAAAGAGACACAAGGAGATGGAAGGAGACACAAGGAGATGGAAGGAGACACAAGGAGATGGAAAGAGACACAAGGAGATGGAAAGAGACACAAGGAGATGGAAAGAGACACAAGGAGATGGAATGATAAGAGAAGGAAAGAGACACAAGGAGAAGGAATGATAAGAGAAGGAAAGAGACACAAGGAGATGGAATGATAAGAGAAGGAAAGAGACACAAGGAGATGGAAAGAGACACAAGGAGATGGAATGATAAGAGAAGGAAAGAGACACAAGGAGAAGGAAAGAGACACAAGGAGATGGAATGATAAGAGAAGGAAAGAGACACAAGGAGATGGAATGATAGAGACACAAGGAGATGGAATGATAAGAGAAGGAAAGAGACACAAGGAGATGGAATGATAGAGACACAAGGAGATGGAATGATAATAGAAGGAAAGAGACACAAGGAGATGGAATGATAATAGAAGGAAAGAGACACAAGGAGATGGAAAGAGACACAAGGAGATGGAAAGAGACACAAGGAGATGGAAAGAGACACAAGGAGATGGAAAGAGAATAGAAGGAAAGAGACACAAGGAGATGGAATGATAAGAGAAGGAAAGAGACACAAGGAGAAGGAAAGAGACACAAGGAGATGGAATGATAAGAGAAGGAAAGAGACACAAGGAGATGGAATGATAAGAGAAGGAAAGAGACACAAGGAGATGGAATGATAAGAGAAGGAAAGAGACACAAGGAGATGGAATGATAGAGACACAAGGAGATGGAATGATAAGAGAAGGAAAGAGACACAAGGAGATGGAATGATAATAGAAGGAAAGAGACACAAGGAGATGGAAAGAGACACAAGGAGATGGAAAGAGACACAAGGAGATGGAATGATAATAGAAGGAAAGAGACACAAGGAGATGGAAAGAGACACAAGGAGATGGAAAGAGACACAAGGAGATGGAATGATAAGAGAAGGAAAGAGACACAAGGAGATGGAAAGAGACACAAGGAGATGGAATGATAAGAGAAGGAAAGAGACACAAGGAGATGGAATGATAGAGACACAAGGAGATGGAATGATAAGAGAAGGAAAGAGACACAAGGAGAAGGAATGATAAGAGAAGGAAAGAGACACAAGGAGATGGAATGATAAGAGAAGGAAAGAGACACAAGGAGAAGGAATGATAAGAGAAGGAAAGAGACACAAGGAGATGGAATGATAAGAGAAGGAAAGAGACACAAGGAGAAGGAATGATAAGAGAAGGAAAGAGACACAAGGAGATGGAATGATAAGAGAAGGAAAGAGACACAAGGAGATGGAATGATAAGAGAAGGAAAGAGACACAAGGAGAAGGAATGATAAGAGAAGGAAAGAGACACAAGGAGATGGAATGATAAGAGAAGGAAAGAGACACAAGGAGATGGAAAGAGACACAAGGAGATGGAATGATAAGAGAAGGAAAGAGACACAAGGAGATGGAAAGAGACACAAGGAGATGGAATGATAAGAGAAGGAAAGAGACACAAGGAGAAGGAAAGAGACACAAGGAGATGGAATGATAAGAGAAGGAAAGAGACACAAGGAGAAGGAAAGAGACACAAGGAGATGGAATGATAAGAGAAGGAAAGAGACACAAGGAGAAGGAATGATAAGAGAAGGAAAGAGACACAAGGAGATGGAATGATAAGAGAAGGAAAGAGACACAAGGAGAAGGAATGATAAGAGAAGGAAAGAGACACAAGGAGATGGAATGATAAGAGAAGGAAAGAGACACAAGGAGATGGAAAGAGACACAAGGAGATGGAATGATAAGAGAAGGAAAGAGACACAAGGAGAAGGAAAGAGACACAAGGAGATGGAATGATAAGAGAAGGAAAGAGACACAAGGAGATGGAATGATAGAGACACAAGGAGATGGAATGATAAGAGAAGGAAAGAGACACAAGGAGATGGAATGATAGAGACACAAGGAGATGGAATGATAATAGAAGGAAAGAGACACAAGGAGATGGAATGATAATAGAAGGAAAGAGACACAAGGAGATGGAAAGAGACACAAGGAGATGGAAAGAGACACAAGGAGATGGAAAGAGACACAAGGAGATGGAATGATAATAGAAGGAAAGAGACACAAGGAGATGGAAAGAGACACAAGGAGATGGAAAGAGACACAAGGAGATGGAAAGAGACACAAGGAGATGGAAAGAGAATAGAAGGAAAGAGACACAAGGAGATGGAATGATAAGAGAAGGAAAGAGACACAAGGAGAAGGAATGATAAGAGAAGGAAAGAGACACAAGGAGATGGAATGATAAGAGAAGGAAAGAGACACAAGGAGAAGGAATGATAAGAGAAGGAAAGAGACACAAGGAGATGGAATGATAAGAGAAGGAAAGAGACACAAGGAGATGGAATGATAAGAGAAGGAAAGAGACACAAGGAGATGGAATGATAAGAGAAGGAAAGAGACACAAGGAGAAGGAATGATAAGAGAAGGAAAGAGACACAAGGAGATGGAATGATAAGAGAAGGAAAGAGACACAAGGAGATGGAAAGAGACACAAGGAGATGGAATGATAAGAGAAGGAAAGAGACACAAGGAGATGGAAAGAGACACAAGGAGATGGAATGATAAGAGAAGGAAAGAGACACAAGGAGATGGAATGATAGAGACACAAGGAGATGGAATGATAAGAGAAGGAAAGAGACACAAGGAGATGGAATGATAATAGAAGGAAAGAGACACAAGGAGATGGAAAGAGACACAAGGAGATGGAAAGAGACACAAGGAGATGGAATGATAAGAGAAGGAAAGAGACACAAGGAGAAGGAAAGAGACACAAGGAGATGGAATGATAAGAGAAGGAAAGAGACACAAGGAGAAGGAAAGAGACACAAGGAGATGGAATGATAAGAGAAGGAAAGAGACACAAGGAGAAGGAAAGAGACACAAGGAGATGGAATGATAAGAGAAGGAAAGAGACACAAGGAGATGGAAAGAGACACAAGGAGATGGAAAGAGACACAAGGAGAAGGAAAGAGACACAAGGAGATGGAATGATAAGAGAAGGAAAGAGACACAAGGAGAAGGAATGATAAGAGAAGGAAAGAGACACAAGGAGATGGAATGATAAGAGAAGGAAAGAGACACAAGGAGAAGGAATGATAAGAGAAGGAAAGAGACACAAGGAGATGGAATGATAAGAGAAGGAAAGAGACACAAGGAGATGGAAAGAGACACAAGGAGATGGAATGATAAGAGAAGGAAAGAGACACAAGGAGAAGGAAAGAGACACAAGGAGATGGAATGATAAGAGAAGGAAAGAGACACAAGGAGATGGAATGATAGAGACACAAGGAGATGGAATGATAAGAGAAGGAAAGAGACACAAGGAGATGGAATGATAATAGAAGGAAAGAGACACAAGGAGATGGAAAGAGACACAAGGAGATGGAAAGAGACACAAGGAGATGGAATGATAATAGAAGGAAAGAGACACAAGGAGATGGAAAGAGACACAAGGAGATGGAATGATAAGAGAAGGAAAGAGACACAAGGAGAAGGAAAGAGACACAAGGAGATGGAAAGAGACACAAGGAGATGGAATGATAAGAGAAGGAAAGAGACACAAGGAGATGGAAAGAGACACAAGGAGATGGAATGATAAGAGAAGGAAAGAGACACAAGGAGAAGGAAAGAGACACAAGGAGATGGAATGATAAGAGAAGGAAAGAGACACAAGGAGATGGAATGATAGAGACACAAGGAGATGGAATGATAAGAGAAGGAAAGAGACACAAGGAGATGGAATGATAGAGACACAAGGAGATGGAATGATAAGAGAAGGAAAGAGACACAAGGAGATGGAATGATAATAGAAGGAAAGAGACACAAGGAGATGGAAAGAGACACAAGGAGATGGAAAGAGACACAAGGAGATGGAATGATAATAGAAGGAAAGAGACACAAGGAGATGGAAAGAGACACAAGGAGATGGAAAGAGACACAAGGAGATGGAATGATAAGAGAAGGAAAGAGACACAAGGAGATGGAAAGAGACACAAGGAGATGGAATGATAAGAGAAGGAAAGAGACACAAGGAGATGGAATGATAAGAGAAGGAAAGAGACACAAGGAGATGGAATGATAAGAGAAGGAAAGAGACACAAGGAGATGGAATGATAAGAGAAGGAAAGAGACACAAGGAGATGGAATGATAAGAGAAGGAAAGAGACACAAGGAGAAGGAATGATAAGAGAAGGAAAGAGACACAAGGAGATGGAATGATAAGAGAAGGAAAGAGACACAAGGAGATGGAAAGAGACACAAGGAGATGGAATGATAAGAGAAGGAAAGAGACACAAGGAGAAGGAAAGAGACACAAGGAGATGGAAAGAGACACAAGGAGATGGAAAGAGACACAAGGAGAAGGAAAGAGACACAAGGAGATGGAATGATAATAGAAGGAAAGAGACACAAGGAGAAGGAAAGAGACACAAGGAGATGGAATGATAAGAGAAGGAAAGAGACACAAGGAGAAGGAAAGAGACACAAGGAGATGGAATGATAAGAGAAGGAAAGAGACACAAGGAGATGGAAAGAGACACAAGGAGATGGAAAGAGACACAAGGAGAAGGAAAGAGACACAAGGAGATGGAATGATAATAGAAGGAAAGAGACACAAGGAGATGGAATGATAATAGAAGGAAAGAGACACAAGGAGAAGGAAAGAGACACAAGGAGATGGAAAGAGACACAAGGAGATGGAAAGAGAATAGAAGGAAAGAGACACAAGGAGATGGAAAGAGACACAAGGAGATGGAAAGAGAATAGAAGGAAAGAGACACAAGGAGATGGAATGATAATAGAAGGAAAGAGACACAAGGAGATGGAAAGAGACACAAGGAGATGGAAAGAGACACAAGGAGATGGAAAGAGAATAGAAGGAAAGAGACACAAGGAGATGGAAAGAGACACAAGGAGATGGAAAGAGAATAGAAGGAAAGAGACACAAGGAGATGGAAAGAGACACAAGGAGATGGAAAGAGACACAAGGAGATGGAATGATAATAGAAGGAAAGAGACACAAGGAGATGGAAAGAGACACAAGGAGATGGAAAGAGAATAGAAGGAAAGAGACACAAGGAGATGGAAAGAGACACAAGGAGATGGAAAGAGACACAAGTAGAAGGAAAGAGACACAAGGAGATGGAATGATAAGAGAAGGAAAGAAACACAAGTAGATGGAATGATAAGAGAAGGAAAGAGACACAAGGAGATGGAAAGAGACACAAGGAGAAGGAAAGAGACACAAGGAGATGGAAAGAGACACAAGGAGAAGGAAAGAGACACAAGGAGATGGAATGATAATAGAAGGAAAGAGACACAAGGAGATGGAAAGAGACACAAGGAGATGGAAAGAGACACAAGGAGATGGAAAGAGACACAAGGAGATGGAAAGAGAATAGAAGGAAAGAGACACAAGGAGATGGAATGATAAGAGAAGGAAAGAGACACAAGGAGAAGGAAAGAGACACAAGGAGATGGAAAGAGACACAAGTAGAAGGAAAGAGACACAAGGAGATGGAATGATAAGAGAAGGAAAGAAACACAAGTAGATGGAATGATAAGAGAAGGAAAGAGACACAAGGAGATGGAAAGAGACACAAGGAGATGGAAAGAGACACAAGGAGATGGAAAGAGAATAGAAGGAAAGAGACACAAGGAGATGGAATGATAAGAGAAGGAAAGAGACACAAGTAGATGGAATGATAATAGAAGGAAAGAGACACAAGGAGATGGAAAGAGACACAAGGAGATGGAAAGAGACACAAGGAGATGGAATGATAAGAGAAGGAAAGAGACACAAGGAGATGGAAAGAGACACAAGGAGATGGAAAGAGACACAAGGAGATGGAAAGAGACACAAGGAGATGGAAAGAGACACAAGGAGATGGAATGATAATAGAAGGAAAGAGACACAAGGAGATGGAAAGAGACACAAGGAGATGGAAAGAGAATAGAAGGAAAGAGACACAAGGAGAAGGAAAGAGACACAAGGAGATGGAAAGAGACACAAGGAGAAGGAAAGAGACACAAGGAGATGGAATGATAATAGAAGGAAAGAGACACAAGGAGATGGAAAGAGACACAAGGAGAAGGAAAGAGACACAAGGAGATGGAAAGAGACACAAGTAGAAGGAAAGAGACACAAGGAGATGGAATGATAAGAGAAGGAAAGAGACACAAGGAGATGGAATGATAAGAGAAGGAAAGAGACACAAGGAGATGGAAAGAGACACAAGGAGATGGAATGATAAGAGAAGGAAAGAGACACAAGGAGAAGGAATGATAAGAGAAGGAAAGAGACACAAGGAGATGGAATGATAAGAGAAGGAAAGAGACACAAGGAGAAGGAATGATAAGAGAAGGAAAGAGACACAAGGAGATGGAATGATAGAGACACAAGGAGATGGAATGATAAGAGAAGGAAAGAGACACAAGGAGATGGAATGATAGAGACACAAGGAGATGGAATGATAATAGAAGGAAAGAGACACAAGGAGATGGAAAGAGACACAAGGAGAAGGAAAGAGACACAAGGAGATGGAAAGAGACACAAGTAGAAGGAAAGAGACACAAGGAGATGGAATGATAAGAGAAGGAAAGAAACACAAGTAGATGGAAAGAGACACAAGGAGAAGGAAAGAGACACAAGGAGATGGAAAGAGACACAAGTAGAAGGAAAGAGACACAAGGAGATGGAATGATAAGAGAAGGAAAGAAACACAAGTAGATGGAATGATAATAGAAGGAAAGAGACACAAGGAGATGGAAAGAGACACAAGTAGAAGGAAAGAGACACAAGGAGATGGAATGATAAGAGAAGGAAAGAGACACAAGGAGATGGAATGATAATAGAAGGAAAGAGACACAAGGAGATGGAATGATAATAGAAGGAAAGAGACACAAGGAGATGGAAAGAGACACAAGGAGAAGGAAAGAGACACAAGGAGATGGAAAGAGACACAAGTAGAAGGAAAGAGACACAAGGAGATGGAATGATAAGAGAAGGAAAGAAACACAAGTAGATGGAATGATAAGAGAAGGAAAGAGACACAAGGAGATGGAAAGAGACACAAGGAGAAGGAAAGAGACACAAGGAGATGGAAAGAGACACAAGTAGAAGGAAAGAGACACAAGGAGATGGAATGATAAGAGAAGGAAAGAAACACAAGTAGATGGAATGATAAGAGAAGGAAAGAGACACAAGGAGATGGAAAGAGACACAAGGAGAAGGAAAGAGACACAAGGAGATGGAAAGAGACACAAGGAGAAGGAAAGAGACACAAGGAGATGGAAAGAGACACAAGGAGAAGGAAAGAGACACAAGGAGATGGAAAGAGACACAAGGAGATGGAATGAGAATAGAAGGAAAGAGACACAAGGAGATGGAAAGAGACACAAGGAGATGGAAAGAGACACAAGGAGATGGAAAGAGACACAAGGAGATGGAAAGAGACACAAGGAGATGGAATGAGAATAGAAGGAAAGAGACACAAGGAGATGGAATGATAATAGAAGGAAAGAGACACAAGGAGATGGAATGATAATAGAAGGAAAGAGACACAAGGAGATGGAATGATAATAGAAGGAAAGAGACACAAGGAGAAGGAAAGAGACACAAGGAGATGGAATGATAATAGAAGGAAAGAGACACAAGGAGATGGAAAGAGACACAAGGAGATGGAATGATAATAGAAGGAAAGAGACACAAGGAGATGGAAAGAGACACAAGGAGAAGGAAAGAGACACAAGGAGATGGAATGATAAGAGAAGGAAAGAGACACAAGGAGAAGGAAAGAGACACAAGGAGATGGAATGATAATAGAAGGAAAGAGACACAAGGAGATGGAAAGAGACACAAGGAGAAGGAAAGAGACACAAGGAGATGGAAAGAGACACAAGGAGATGGAAAGAGACACAAGGAGAAGGAAAGAGACACAAGGAGATGGAATGATAAGAGAAGGAAAGAGACACAAGGAGAAGGAATGATAAGAGAAGGAAAGAGACACAAGGAGATGGAATGATAATAGAAGGAAAGAGACACAAGGAGATGGAAAGAGAATAGAAGGAAAGAGACACAAGGAGATGGAAAGAGACACAAGGAGATGGAAAGAGAATAGAAGGAAAGAGACACAAGGAGATGGAAAGAGACACAAGGAGATGGAATGATAAGAGAAGGAAAGAGACACAAGGAGAAGGAAAGAGACACAAGGAGATGGAAAGAGACACAAGGAGATGGAAAGAGACACAAGGAGATGGAATGATAGAGACACAAGGAGATGGAATGATAAGAGAAGGAAAGAGACACAAGGAGATGGAATGATAATAGAAGGAAAGAGACACAAGGAGATGGAAAGAGACACAAGGAGATGGAAAGAGACACAAGTAGAAGGAAAGAGAATAGAAGGAAAGAGACACAAGGAGATGGAATGATAATAGAAGGAAAGAGACACAAGGAGATGGAAAGAGACACAAGGAGAAGGAAAGAGACACAAGGAGATGGAATGATAAGAGAAGGAAAGAGACACAAGGAGAAGGAAAGAGACACAAGGAGATGGAATGATAATAGAAGGAAAGAGACACAAGGAGATGGAAAGAGACACAAGGAGAAGGAAAGAGACACAAGGAGAAGGAAAGAGACACAAGGAGATGGAATGATAAGAGAAGGAAAGAGACACAAGGAGAAGGAATGATAAGAGAAGGAAAGAGACACAAGGAGATGGAATGATAAGAGAAGGAAAGAGACACAAGGAGATGGAAAGAGACACAAGGAGATGGAAAGAGACACAAGGAGATGGAAAGAGAATAGAAGGAAAGAGACACAAGGAGATGGAATGATAATAGAAGGAAAGAGACACAAGGAGATGGAAAGAGACACAAGGAGATGGAAAGAGACACAAGGAGATGGAAAGAGAATAGAAGGAAAGAGACACAAGGAGATGGAAAGAGACACAAGGAGATGGAAAGAGAATAGAAGGAAAGAGACACAAGGAGATGGAAAGAGACACAAGGAGATGGAAAGAGACACAAGGAGATGGAAAGAGACACAAGGAGATGGAAAGAGACACAAGGAGATGGAAAGAGAATAGAAGGAAAGAGACACAAGGAGATGGAAAGAGACACAAGGAGATGGAAAGAGAATAGAAGGAAAGAGACACAAGGAGATGGAAAGAGACACAAGGAGATGGAAAGAGACACAAGGAGATGGAATGATAAGAGAAGGAAAGAGACACAAGGAGAAGGAATGATAAGAGAAGGAAAGAGACACAAGGAGATGGAATGATAAGAGAAGGAAAGAGACACAAGGAGAAGGAATGATAAGAGAAGGAAAGAGACACAAGGAGATGGAATGATAAGAGAAGGAAAGAGACACAAGGAGATGGAAAGAGACACAAGGAGATGGAATGATAAGAGAAGGAAAGAGACACAAGGAGATGGAAAGAGACACAAGGAGATGGAATGATAAGAGAAGGAAAGAGACACAAGGAGAAGGAAAGAGACACAAGGAGATGGAATGATAAGAGAAGGAAAGAGACACAAGGAGAAGGAATGATAAGAGAAGGAAAGAGACACAAGGAGATGGAATGATAAGAGAAGGAAAGAGACACAAGGAGATGGAAAGAGACACAAGGAGATGGAAAGAGACACAAGGAGATGGAAAGAGACACAAGGAGATGGAAAGAGAATAGAAGGAAAGAGACACAAGGAGATGGAAAGAGACACAAGGAGATGGAAAGAGACACAAGTAGAAGGAAAGAGACACAAGGAGATGGAAAGAGACACAAGGAGAAGGAAAGAGACACAAGGAGATGGAATGATAAGAGAAGGAAAGAGACACAAGGAGAAGGAAAGAGACACAAGGAGATGGAATGATAAGAGAAGGAAAGAAACACAAGTAGATGGAATGATAAGAGAAGGAAAGAGACACAAGGAGATGGAAAGAGACACAAGGAGAAGGAAAGAGACACAAGGAGATGGAAAGAGACACAAGGAGATGGAAAGAGAATAGAAGGAAAGAGACACAAGGAGATGGAAAGAGACACAAGGAGATGGAAAGAGAATAGAAGGAAAGAGACACAAGGAGATGGAAAGAGACACAAGGAGATGGAAAGAGACACAAGGAGATGGAATGATAATAGAAGGAAAGAGACACAAGGAGATGGAAAGAGACACAAGGAGATGGAAAGAGAATAGAAGGAAAGAGACACAAGGAGATGGAAAGAGACACAAGGAGATGGAAAGAGACACAAGTAGAAGGAAAGAGACACAAGGAGATGGAATGATAAGAGAAGGAAAGAAACACAAGTAGATGGAATGATAAGAGAAGGAAAGAGACACAAGGAGATGGAAAGAGACACAAGGAGAAGGAAAGAGACACAAGGAGATGGAAAGAGACACAAGTAGAAGGAAAGAGACACAAGGAGATGGAATGATAAGAGAAGGAAAGAAACACAAGTAGATGGAATGATAAGAGAAGGAAAGAGACACAAGGAGATGGAAAGAGACACAAGGAGAAGGAAAGAGACACAAGGAGATGGAAAGAGACACAAGGAGAAGGAAAGAGACACAAGGAGATGGAATGATAATAGAAGGAAAGAGACACAAGGAGATGGAAAGAGACACAAGGAGATGGAAAGAGACACAAGGAGATGGAAAGAGACACAAGGAGATGGAATGATAAGAGAAGGAAAGAGACACAAGGAGATGGAAAGAGACACAAGGAGATGGAAGGAGACACAAGGAGATGGAAGGAGACACAAGGAGATGGAAAGAGACACAAGGAGATGGAAAGAGACACAAGGAGAAGGAAAGAGACACAAGGAGATGGAATGATAAGAGAAGGAAAGAGACACAAGGAGAAGGAAAGAGACACAAGGAGATGGAAAGAGACACAAGGAGATGGAAAGAGACACAAGGAGATGGAAAGAGAATAGAAGGAAAGAGACACAAGGAGATGGAAAGAGACACAAGGAGATGGAAAGAGACACAAGGAGATGGAATGATAATAGAAGGAAAGAGACACAAGGAGATGGAAAGAGACACAAGGAGATGGAAAGAGACACAAGGAGATGGAAAGAGACACAAGGAGATGGAAAGAGACACAAGGAGATGGAAAGAGAATAGAAGGAAAGAGACACAAGGAGATGGAAAGAGACACAAGGAGATGGAATGATAAGAGAAGGAAAGAGACACAAGGAGATGGAAAGAGACACAAGGAGATGGAAAGAGAATAGAAGGAAAGAGACACAAGGAGATGGAAAGAGACACAAGGAGATGGAAAGAGACACAAGTAGAAGGAAAGAGACACAAGGAGATGGAATGATAAGAGAAGGAAAGAAACACAAGTAGATGGAATGATAAGAGAAGGAAAGAGACACAAGGAGAAGGAAAGAGACACAAGGAGATGGAAAGAGACACAAGGAGATGGAAAGAGACACAAGGAGATGGAAAGAGAATAGAAGGAAAGAGACACAAGGAGATGGAAAGAGACACAAGGAGATGGAAAGAGACACAAGGAGATGGAATGATAATAGAAGGAAAGAAACACAAGTAGATGGAATGATAAGAGAAGGAAAGAGACACAAGGAGATGGAAAGAGACACAAGGAGAAGGAAAGAGACACAAGGAGATGGAAAGAGACACAAGTAGAAGGAAAGAGACACAAGGAGATGGAATGATAAGAGAAGGAAAGAAACACAAGTAGATGGAATGATAAGAGAAGGAAAGAGACACAAGGAGATGGAAAGAGACACAAGGAGAAGGAAAGAGACACAAGGAGATGGAAAGAGACACAAGGAGAAGGAAAGAGACACAAGGAGATGGAATGATAATAGAAGGAAAGAGACACAAGGAGATGGAAAGAGACACAAGGAGATGGAAAGAGACACAAGGAGATGGAAAGAGACACAAGGAGAAGGAAAGAGACACAAGGAGATGGAAAGAGACACAAGTAGAAGGAAAGAGACACAAGGAGATGGAATGATAAGAGAAGGAAAGAAACACAAGTAGATGGAATGATAAGAGAAGGAAAGAGACACAAGGAGATGGAAAGAGACACAAGGAGAAGGAAAGAGACACAAGGAGATGGAAAGAGACACAAGGAGAAGGAAAGAGACACAAGGAGATGGAATGATAATAGAAGGAAAGAGACACAAGGAGATGGAAAGAGACACAAGGAGATGGAAAGAGACACAAGGAGATGGAAAGAGACACAAGGAGATGGAATGATAAGAGAAGGAAAGAGACACAAGGAGATGGAAAGAGACACAAGGAGATGGAAGGAGACACAAGGAGATGGAAGGAGACACAAGGAGATGGAAAGAGACACAAGGAGATGGAAAGAGACACAAGGAGAAGGAAAGAGACACAAGGAGATGGAATGATAAGAGAAGGAAAGAGACACAAGGAGAAGGAAAGAGACACAAGGAGATGGAAAGAGACACAAGGAGATGGAAAGAGACACAAGGAGATGGAATGATAATAGAAGGAAAGAGACACAAGGAGATGGAAAGAGACACAAGGAGATGGAAAGAGACACAAGGAGATGGAAAGAGACACAAGGAGATGGAATGATAAGAGAAGGAAAGAGACACAAGGAGATGGAAAGAGACACAAGGAGATGGAAGGAGACACAAGGAGATGGAAGGAGACACAAGGAGATGGAAAGAGACACAAGGAGATGGAAAGAGACACAAGGAGAAGGAAAGAGACACAAGGAGATGGAATGATAAGAGAAGGAAAGAGACACAAGGAGAAGGAAAGAGACACAAGGAGATGGAAAGAGACACAAGGAGATGGAAAGAGACACAAGGAGATGGAAAGAGAATAGAAGGAAAGAGACACAAGGAGATGGAAAGAGACACAAGGAGAAGGAAAGAGACACAAGGAGATGGAATGATAAGAGAAGGAAAGAGACACAAGTAGATGGAATGATAATAGAAGGAAAGAGACACAAGGAGATGGAAAGAGACACAAGGAGATGGAAAGAGACACAAGGAGATGGAATGATAAGAGAAGGAAAGAGACACAAGGAGATGGAAAGAGACACAAGGAGATGGAAAGAGACACAAGGAGATGGAAAGAGACACAAGGAGATGGAAAGAGACACAAGGAGATGGAATGATAATAGAAGGAAAGAGACACAAGGAGATGGAAAGAGACACAAGGAGATGGAAAGAGAATAGAAGGAAAGAGACACAAGGAGATGGAAAGAGACACAAGGAGATGGAAAGAGACACAAGTAGAAGGAAAGAGACACAAGGAGATGGAATGATAAGAGAAGGAAAGAAACACAAGTAGATGGAAGGAGACACAAGGAGATGGAAGGAGACACAAGGAGATGGAAAGAGACACAAGGAGATGGAAAGAGACACAAGGAGAAGGAAAGAGACACAAGGAGATGGAATGATAAGAGAAGGAAAGAGACACAAGGAGAAGGAATGATAAGAGAAGGAAAGAGACACAAGGAGATGGAATGATAAGAGAAGGAAAGAGACACAAGGAGATGGAAAGAGACACAAGGAGATGGAAAGAGACACAAGGAGAAGGAAAGAGACACAAGGAGATGGAATGATAAGAGAAGGAAAGAGACACAAGGAGAAGGAAAGAGACACAAGGAGATGGAATGATAAGAGAAGGAAAGAGACACAAGGAGAAGGAATGATAAGAGAAGGAAAGAGACACAAGGAGATGGAATGATAAGAGAAGGAAAGAGACACAAGGAGATGGAATGATAAGAGAAGGAAAGAGACACAAGGAGAAGGAAAGAGACACAAGGAGAAGGAAAGAGACACAAGGAGATGGAATGATAAGAGAAGGAAAGAGACACAAGGAGATGGAATGATAGAGACACAAGGAGATGGAATGATAAGAGAAGGAAAGAGACACAAGGAGATGGAATGATAGAGACACAAGGAGATGGAATGATAATAGAAGGAAAGAGACACAAGGAGATGGAATGATAATAGAAGGAAAGAGACACAAGGAGATGGAAAGAGACACAAGGAGATGGAAAGAGACACAAGGAGATGGAATGATAATAGAAGGAAAGAGACACAAGGAGATGGAAAGAGACACAAGGAGATGGAATGATAAGAGAAGGAAAGAGACACAAGGAGAAGGAAAGAGACACAAGGAGATGGAAAGAGACACAAGGAGATGGAAAGAGAATAGAAGGAAAGAGACACAAGGAGATGGAAAGAGACACAAGGAGATGGAATGATAAGAGAAGGAAAGAAACACAAGTAGATGGAATGATAAGAGAAGGAAAGAGACACAAGGAGATGGAAAGAGACACAAGGAGAAGGAAAGAGACACAAGGAGATGGAAAGAGACACAAGGAGAAGGAAAGAGACACAAGGAGATGGAATGATAAGAGAAGGAAAGAGACACAAGGAGAAGGAAAGAGACACAAGGAGATGGAAAGAGACACAAGGAGATGGAAAGAGACACAAGGAGAAGGAAAGAGACACAAGGAGATGGAATGATAATAGAAGGAAAGAGACACAAGGAGAAGGAAAGAGACACAAGGAGATGGAATGATAAGAGAAGGAAAGAGACACAAGGAGAAGGAAAGAGACACAAGGAGATGGAATGATAAGAGAAGGAAAGAGACACAAGGAGATGGAAAGAGACACAAGGAGATGGAAAGAGACACAAGGAGAAGGAAAGAGACACAAGGAGATGGAATGATAATAGAAGGAAAGAGACACAAGGAGATGGAATGATAATAGAAGGAAAGAGACACAAGGAGAAGGAAAGAGACACAAGGAGATGGAAAGAGACACAAGGAGATGGAAAGAGACACAAGGAGATGGAAAGAGAATAGAAGGAAAGAGACACAAGGAGATGGAAAGAGACACAAGGAGATGGAATGATAATAGAAGGAAAGAGACACAAGGAGATGGAAAGAGAATAGAAGGAAAGAGACACAAGGAGATGGAAAGAGACACAAGGAGATGGAAAGAGACACAAGGAGATGGAAAGAGAATAGAAGGAAAGAGACACAAGGAGATGGAATGATAATAGAAGGAAAGAGACACAAGGAGATGGAAAGAGACACAAGGAGATGGAAAGAGACACAAGGAGATGGAAAGAGAATAGAAGGAAAGAGACACAAGGAGATGGAAAGAGACACAAGGAGATGGAAAGAGACACAAGGAGATGGAATGATAATAGAAGGAAAGAGACACAAGGAGATGGAAAGAGACACAAGGAGATGGAAAGAGAATAGAAGGAAAGAGACACAAGGAGATGGAAAGAGACACAAGGAGATGGAAAGAGACACAAGTAGAAGGAAAGAGACACAAGGAGATGGAATGATAAGAGAAGGAAAGAAACACAAGTAGATGGAATGATAAGAGAAGGAAAGAGACACAAGGAGATGGAAAGAGACACAAGGAGAAGGAAAGAGACACAAGGAGATGGAAAGAGACACAAGGAGAAGGAAAGAGACACAAGGAGATGGAATGATAATAGAAGGAAAGAGACACAAGGAGATGGAAAGAGACACAAGGAGATGGAAAGAGACACAAGGAGATGGAAAGAGACACAAGGAGATGGAATGATAAGAGAAGGAAAGAGACACAAGGAGATGGAAAGAGACACAAGGAGATGGAAGGAGGAAGGAGACACAAGGAGATGGAAGGAGACACAAGGAGATGGAAAGAGACACAAGGAGATGGAAAGAGACACAAGGAGAAGGAAAGAGACACAAGGAGATGGAATGATAAGAGAAGGAAAGAGACACAAGGAGATGGAATGATAATAGAAGGAAAGAGACACAAGGAGATGGAAAGAGACACAAGGAGATGGAAAGAGACACAAGTAGAAGGAAAGAGAATAGAAGGAAAGAGACACAAGGAGATGGAATGATAAGAGAAGGAAAGAAACACAAGTAGATGGAAGGAGACACAAGGAGATGGAAGGAGACACAAGGAGATGGAAAGAGACACAAGGAGAAGGAAAGAGACACAAGGAGATGGAATGATAAGAGAAGGAAAGAGACACAAGGAGAAGGAATGATAAGAGAAGGAAAGAAACACAAGGAGATGGAAAGAGACACAAGGAGAAGGAAAGAGACACAAGGAGATGGAATGATAAGAGAAGGAAAGAGACACAAGGAGAAGGAAAGAGACACAAGGAGATGGAAAGAGACACAAGGAGATGGAAAGAGACACAAGGAGAAGGAAAGAGACACAAGGAGATGGAATGATAATAGAAGGAAAGAGACACAAGGAGATGGAATGATAAGAGAAGGAAAGAGACACAAGTAGATGGAATGATAATAGAAGGAAAGAGACACAAGGAGATGGAAAGAGACACAAGGAGATGGAAAGAGACACAAGGAGATGGAATGATAAGAGAAGGAAAGAGACACAAGGAGATGGAAAGAGACACAAGGAGATGGAAAGAGACACAAGGAGATGGAAAGAGACACAAGGAGATGGAAAGAGACACAAGGAGATGGAATGATAATAGAAGGAAAGAGACACAAGGAGATGGAAAGAGACACAAGGAGATGGAAAGAGAATAGAAGGAAAGAGACACAAGGAGATGGAAAGAGACACAAGGAGATGGAAAGAGACACAAGTAGAAGGAAAGAGACACAAGGAGATGGAATGATAAGAGAAGGAAAGAAACACAAGTAGATGGAAGGAGACACAAGGAGATGGAAGGAGACACAAGGAGATGGAAAGAGACACAAGGAGATGGAAAGAGACACAAGGAGAAGGAAAGAGACACAAGGAGATGGAATGATAAGAGAAGGAAAGAGACACAAGGAGAAGGAATGATAAGAGAAGGAAAGAGACACAAGGAGATGGAATGATAAGAGAAGGAAAGAGACACAAGGAGATGGAAAGAGACACAAGGAGATGGAAAGAGACACAAGGAGAAGGAAAGAGACACAAGGAGATGGAATGATAAGAGAAGGAAAGAGACACAAGGAGATGGAATGATAAGAGAAGGAAAGAGACACAAGTAGATGGAATGATAATAGAAGGAAAGAAACACAAGGAGATGGAAAGAGACACAAGGAGATGGAATGATAAGAGAAGGAAAGAGACACAAGGAGATGGAAAGAGACACAAGGAGATGGAAAGAGACACAAGGAGATGGAAAGAGACACAAGGAGATGGAATGATAAGAGAAGGAAAGAGACACAAGGAGAAGGAAAGAGACACAAGGAGATGGAAAGAGACACAAGGAGATGGAAAGAGACACAAGGAGATGGAAAGAGACACAAGGAGATGGAAAGAGACACAAGGAGAAGGAAAGAGACACAAGGAGATGGAAAGAGACACAAGGAGATGGAAAGAGACACAAGGAGATGGAATGATAAGAGAAGGAAAGAGACACAAGGAGATGGAAAGAGACAAGGAGATGGAAGGAGACACAAGGAGATGGAAGGAGACACAAGGAGATGGAAAGAGACACAAGGAGATGGAAAGAGACACAAGGAGAAGGAAAGAGACACAAGGAGATGGAATGATAAGAGAAGGAAAGAGACACAAGGAGAAGGAATGATAAGAGAAGGAAAGAGACACAAGGAGATGGAATGATAAGAGAAGGAAAGAGACACAAGGAGATGGAAAGAGACACAAGGAGATGGAAAGAGACACAAGGAGATGGAATGATAAGAGAAGGAAAGAGACACAAGGAGATGGAATGATAAGAGAAGGAAAGAGACACAAGTAGATGGAATGATAAGAGAAGGAAAGAGACACAAGTAGATGGAATGATAAGAGAAGGAAAGAGACACAAGTAGATGGAATGATAATAGAAGGAAAGAACACAAGGAGATGAAAGAGACACAAGGAGATGGAATGATAATAGAAGGAAAGAGACACAAGGAGAAGGAAAGAGACACAAGGAGATGGAAAGAGACACAAGGAGATGGAAAGAGACACAAGGAGATGGAATGATAAGAGAAGGAAAGAGACACAAGGAGATGGAAAGAGACACAAGGAGATGGAAGGAGACACAAGGAGATGGAAGGAGACACAAGGAGATGAATGATAAGAGAAGGAAAGAGACACAAGGAGAAGGAATGATAATAGAAGGAAGAGACACAAGGAGATGGAAAGAGACACAAGGAGATGGAAAGAGACACAAGGAGATGGAAGAGACACAAGGAGAAGGAAAGAGACACAAGGAGATGGAATGATAAGAGAAGGAAAGAGACACAAGGAGATGGAATGATAAGAGAAGGAAAGAGACACAAGTAGATGGAATGATAAGAGAAGGAAAGAGACACAAGTAGATGGAATGATAAGAGAAGGAAAGAGACACAAGTAGATGGAATGATAAGAGAAGGAAAGAGACACAAGTAGATGGAATGATAAGAGAAGGAAAGAGACACAAGTAGATGCAATGATAAGAGAAGGAAAGAGACACAAGGAGATGGAATGATAAGAGAAGGAAAGAGACACAAGGAGATGGAATGATAAGAGAAGGAAAGAGACACAAGTAGATGGAATGATAAGAGAAGGAAAGAGACACAAGGAGATGGAATGATAAGAGAAGGAAAGAGACACAAGGAGAAGGAATGATAATAGAAGGAAAGAGACACAAGGAGATGGAAAGAGACACAAGGAGATGGAATGATAATAGAAGGAAAGAGACACAAGGAGATGGAAAGAGACACAAGGAGAAGGAAAGAGACACAAGGAGATGGAATGATAAGAGAAGGAAAGAGACACAAGGAGAAGGAAAGAGACACAAGGAGATGGAATGATAATAGAAGGAAAGAGACACAAGGAGATGGAAAGAGACACAAGGAGAAGGAAAGAGACACAAGGAGATGGAAAGAGACACAAGGAGAAGGAAAGAGACACAAGGAGATGGAAAGAGACACAAGGAGAAGGAATGATAATAGAAGGAAAGAGACACAAGGAGATGGAAAGAGACACAAGGAGATGGAAAGAGACACAAGGAGAAGGAAAGAGACACAAGGAGATGGAATGATAAGAGAAGGAAAGAGACACAAGGAGATGGAAAGAGACACAAGGAGATGGAAAGAGACACAAGGAGATGGAAAGAGACACAAGGAGAAGGAAAGAGACACAAGGAGAAGGAATGATAATAGAAGGAAAGAGACACAAGGAGATGGAAAGAGACACAAGGAGATGGAAAGAGACACAAGGAGATGGAAAGAGACACAAGGAGAAGGAAAGAGACACAAGGAGATGGAATGATAAGAGAAGGAAAGAGACACAAGGAGAAGGAAAGAGACACAAGGAGATGGAATGATAAGAGAAGGAAAGAGACACAAGGAGATGGAAAGAGACACAAGGAGATGGAAAGAGACACAAGGAGATGGAATGATAAGAGAAGGAAAGAGACACAAGGAGAAGGAAAGAGACACAAGGAGAAGGAAAGAGACACAAGGAGATGGAATGATAATAGAAGGAAAGAGACACAAGGAGATGGAAAGAGACACAAGGAGATGGAAAGAGACACAAGGAGATGGAAAGAGACACAAGGAGATGGAATGATAATAGAAGGAAAGAGACACAAGGAGATGGAAAGAGACACAAGGAGATGGAATGATAAGAGAAGGAAAGAGACACAAGGAGAAGGAAAGAGACACAAGGAGATGGAATGATAAGAGAAGGAAAGAGACACAAGGAGAAGGAAAGAGACACAAGGAGATGGAATGATAAGAGAAGGAAAGAGACACAAGGAGAAGGAAAGAGACACAAGGAGATGGAATGATAAGAGAAGGAAAGAGACACAAGGAGAAGGAAAGAGACACAAGGAGATGGAAAGAGACACAAGGAGATGGAAAGAGACACAAGGAGATGGAAAGAGAATAGAAGGAAAGAGACACAAGGAGATGGAAAGAGACACAAGGAGATGGAAAGAGAATAGAAGGAAAGAGACACAAGGAGATGGAAAGAGACACAAGGAGATGGAAAGAGACACAAGGAGATGGAATGATAATAGAAGGAAAGAGACACAAGGAGAAGGAAAGAGACACAAGGAGATGGAAAGAGACACAAGGAGATGGAAAGAGAATAGAAGGAAAGAGACACAAGGAGATGGAAAGAGACACAAGGAGATGGAATGATAAGAGAAGGAAAGAAACACAAGTAGATGGAATGATAAGAGAAGGAAAGAGACACAAGGAGATGGAAAGAGACACAAGGAGAAGGAAAGAGACACAAGGAGATGGAAAGAGAACAAGGAGAAGGAAAGAGACACAAGGAGATGGAATGATAAGAGAAGGAAAGAGACACAAGGAGAAGGAAAGAGACACAAGGAGATGGAATGATAAGAGAAGGAAAGAGACACAAGGAGATGGAAAGAGACACAAGGAGATGGAATGATAAGAGAAGGAAAGAGACACAAGGAGAAGGAAAGAGACACAAGGAGATGGAATGATAAGAGAAGGAAAGAGACACAAGGAGATGGAAAGAGACACAAGGAGATGGAAAGAGAATAGAAGGAAAGAGACACAAGGAGATGGAATGATAATAGAAGGAAAGAGACACAAGGAGATGGAAAGAGACACAAGGAGATGGAAAGAGACACAAGGAGATGGAAAGAGACACAAGGAGATGGAATGATAATAGAAGGAAAGAGACACAAGGAGATGGAAAGAGACACAAGGAGATGGAAAGAGACACAAGGAGATGGAAAGAGACACAAGGAGATGGAATGATAATAGAAGGAAAGAGACACAAGGAGATGGAAAGAGACACAAGGAGATGGAAAGAGACACAAGGAGATGGAAAGAGACACAAGGAGATGGAAAGAGAATAGAAGGAAAGAGACACAAGGAGATGGAATGATAAGAGAAGGAAAGAGACACAAGGAGAAGGAATGATAAGAGAAGGAAAGAGACACAAGGAGATGGAATGATAAGAGAAGGAAAGAGACACAAGGAGAAGGAATGATAAGAGAAGGAAAGAGACACAAGGAGATGGAATGATAAGAGAAGGAAAGAGACACAAGGAGAAGGAATGATAAGAGAAGGAAAGAGACACAAGGAGATGGAATGATAAGAGAAGGAAAGAGACACAAGGAGATGGAATGATAAGAGAAGGAAAGAGACACAAGGAGAAGGAATGATAAGAGAAGGAAAGAGACACAAGGAGATGGAATGATAAGAGAAGGAAAGAGACACAAGGAGATGGAAAGAGACACAAGGAGATGGAATGATAAGAGAAGGAAAGAGACACAAGGAGATGGAAAGAGACACAAGGAGATGGAATGATAAGAGAAGGAAAGAGACACAAGGAGAAGGAAAGAGACACAAGGAGATGGAATGATAAGAGAAGGAAAGAGACACAAGGAGAAGGAAAGAGACACAAGGAGATGGAATGATAAGAGAAGGAAAGAGACACAAGGAGAAGGAATGATAAGAGAAGGAAAGAGACACAAGGAGATGGAATGATAAGAGAAGGAAAGAGACACAAGGAGAAGGAATGATAAGAGAAGGAAAGAGACACAAGGAGATGGAATGATAAGAGAAGGAAAGAGACACAAGGAGATGGAAAGAGACACAAGGAGATGGAATGATAAGAGAAGGAAAGAGACACAAGGAGAAGGAAAGAGACACAAGGAGATGGAATGATAAGAGAAGGAAAGAGACACAAGGAGAAGGAAAGAGACACAAGGAGATGGAAAGAGACACAAGGAGAAGGAAAGAGACACAAGGAGATGGAATGATAAGAGAAGGAAAGAGACACAAGGAGATGGAAAGAGACACAAGGAGATGGAATGATAAGAGAAGGAAAGAGACACAAGGAGATGGAATGATAAGAGAAGGAAAGAGACACAAGGAGATGGAATGATAAGAGAAGGAAAGAGACACAAGGAGAAGGAATGATAAGAGAAGGAAAGAGACACAAGGAGATGGAATGATAAGAGAAGGAAAGAGACACAAGGAGATGGAAAGAGACACAAGGAGATGGAATGATAAGAGAAGGAAAGAGACACAAGGAGAAGGAAAGAGACACAAGGAGATGGAAAGAGACACAAGGAGATGGAAAGAGACACAAGGAGATGGAATGATAAGAGAAGGAAAGAAACACAAGTAGATGGAATGATAAGAGAAGGAAAGAGACACAAGGAGATGGAAAGAGACACAAGGAGAAGGAAAGAGACACAAGGAGATGGAAAGAGACACAAGGAGAAGGAAAGAGACACAAGGAGATGGAATGATAAGAGAAGGAAAGAGACACAAGGAGAAGGAAAGAGACACAAGGAGATGGAAAGAGACACAAGGAGATGGAATGATAAGAGAAGGAAAGAGACACAAGGAGATGGAATGATAATAGAAGGAAAGAGACACAAGGAGATGGAAAGAGACACAAGGAGATGGAAAGAGACACAAGGAGATGGAATGATAATAGAAGGAAAGAGACACAAGGAGATGGAAAGAGACACAAGGAGATGGAAAGAGACACAAGGAGATGGAATGATAAGAGAAGGAAAGAGACACAAGGAGATGGAAAGAGACACAAGGAGATGGAATGATAAGAGAAGGAAAGAGACACAAGGAGATGGAATGATAAGAGAAGGAAAGAGACACAAGGAGATGGAATGATAAGAGAAGGAAAGAGACACAAGGAGATGGAATGATAAGAGAAGGAAAGAGACACAAGGAGAAGGAATGATAAGAGAAGGAAAGAGACACAAGGAGATGGAAAGAGACACAAGGAGAAGGAAAGAGACACAAGGAGATGGAAAGAGACACAAGGAGAAGGAAAGAGACACAAGGAGATGGAATGATAATAGAAGGAAAGAGACACAAGGAGATGGAAAGAGACACAAGGAGATGGAAAGAGACACAAGGAGAAGGAAAGAGACACAAGGAGATGGAATGATAAGAGAAGGAAAGAGACACAAGGAGAAGGAATGATAAGAGAAGGAAAGAGACACAAGGAGATGGAATGATAAGAGAAGGAAAGAGACACAAGGAGATGGAAAGAGACACAAGGAGATGGAAAGAGACACAAGGAGAAGGAAAGAGACACAAGGAGATGGAATGATAAGAGAAGGAAAGAGACACAAGGAGATGGAATGATAGAGACACAAGGAGATGGAATGATAAGAGAAGGAAAGAGACACAAGGAGATGGAATGATAATAGAAGGAAAGAGACACAAGGAGATGGAAAGAGACACAAGGAGATGGAAAGAGACACAAGGAGATGGAATGATAATAGAAGGAAAGAGACACAAGGAGATGGAAAGAGACACAAGGAGATGGAAAGAGACACAAGGAGATGGAATGATAATAGAAGGAAAGAGACACAAGGAGATGGAAAGAGACACAAGGAGATGGAATGATAAGAGAAGGAAAGAGACACAAGGAGAAGGAAAGAGACACAAGGAGATGGAAAGAGACACAAGGAGATGGAATGATAAGAGAAGGAAAGAGACACAAGGAGATGGAAAGAGACACAAGGAGATGGAATGATAAGAGAAGGAAAGAGACACAAGGAGAAGGAAAGAGACACAAGGAGATGGAATGATAAGAGAAGGAAAGAGACACAAGGAGATGGAATGATAAGAGAAGGAAAGAGACACAAGGAGATGGAATGATAGAGACACAAGGAGATGGAATGATAAGAGAAGGAAAGAGACACAAGGAGATGGAATGATAATAGAAGGAAAGAGACACAAGGAGATGGAAAGAGACACAAGGAGATGGAAAGAGACACAAGGAGATGGAATGATAATAGAAGGAAAGAGACACAAGGAGATGGAAAGAGACACAAGGAGATGGAAAGAGACACAAGGAGATGGAATGATAAGAGAAGGAAAGAGACACAAGGAGATGGAAAGAGACACAAGGAGATGGAATGATAAGAGAAGGAAAGAGACACAAGGAGATGGAATGATAAGAGAAGGAAAGAGACACAAGGAGATGGAATGATAAGAGAAGGAAAGAGACACAAGGAGATGGAATGATAAGAGAAGGAAAGAGACACAAGGAGATGGAATGATAAGAGAAGGAAAGAGACACAAGGAGAAGGAATGATAAGAGAAGGAAAGAGACACAAGGAGATGGAATGATAAGAGAAGGAAAGAGACACAAGGAGATGGAAAGAGACACAAGGAGATGGAATGATAAGAGAAGGAAAGAGACACAAGGAGATGGAAAGAGACACAAGGAGATGGAATGATAAGAGAAGGAAAGAGACACAAGGAGAAGGAAAGAGACACAAGGAGATGGAAAGAGACACAAGGAGATGGAAAGAGAATAGAAGGAAAGAGACACAAGGAGATGGAAAGAGACACAAGGAGATGGAATGATAAGAGAAGGAAAGAAACACAAGTAGATGGAATGATAAGAGAAGGAAAGAGACACAAGGAGATGGAAAGAGACACAAGGAGAAGGAAAGAGACACAAGGAGATGGAAAGAGACACAAGGAGAAGGAAAGAGACACAAGGAGATGGAATGATAAGAGAAGGAAAGAGACACAAGGAGAAGGAAAGAGACACAAGGAGATGGAATGATAAGAGAAGGAAAGAGACACAAGGAGAAGGAAAGAGACACAAGGAGATGGAAAGAGACACAAGGAGATGGAAAGAGACACAAGGAGATGGAAAGAGACACAAGGAGAAGGAAAGAGACACAAGGAGATGGAATGATAATAGAAGGAAAGAGACACAAGGAGAAGGAAAGAGACACAAGGAGATGGAATGATAAGAGAAGGAAAGAGACACAAGGAGAAGGAAAGAGACACAAGGAGATGGAATGATAAGAGAAGGAAAGAGACACAAGGAGATGGAAAGAGACACAAGGAGATGGAAAGAGACACAAGGAGATGGAATGATAAGAGAAGGAAAGAGACACAAGGAGATGGAAAGAGACACAAGGAGATGGAAAGAGACACAAGGAGAAGGAAAGAGACACAAGGAGATGGAATGATAATAGAAGGAAAGAGACACAAGGAGATGGAATGATAATAGAAGGAAAGAGACACAAGGAGAAGGAAAGAGACACAAGGAGATGGAAAGAGACACAAGGAGATGGAAAGAGACACAAGGAGATGGAAAGAGACACAAGGAGATGGAAAGAGAATAGAAGGAAAGAGACACAAGGAGATGGAAAGAGACACAAGGAGATGGAATGATAATAGAAGGAAAGAGACACAAGGAGATGGAAAGAGAATAGAAGGAAAGAGACACAAGGAGATGGAAAGAGACACAAGGAGATGGAAAGAGACACAAGGAGATGGAAAGAGAATAGAAGGAAAGAGACACAAGGAGATGGAATGATAATAGAAGGAAAGAGACACAAGGAGATGGAAAGAGACACAAGGAGATGGAAAGAGACACAAGGAGATGGAAAGAGAATAGAAGGAAAGAGACACAAGGAGATGGAAAGAGACACAAGGAGATGGAAAGAGAATAGAAGGAAAGAGACACAAGGAGATGGAAAGAGACACAAGGAGATGGAAAGAGACACAAGGAGATGGAAAGAGAATAGAAGGAAAGAGACACAAGGAGATGGAAAGAGACACAAGGAGATGGAAAGAGACACAAGTAGAAGGAAAGAGACACAAGGAGATGGAATGATAAGAGAAGGAAAGAAACACAAGTAGATGGAATGATAAGAGAAGGAAAGAGACACAAGGAGATGGAAAGAGACACAAGGAGAAGGAAAGAGACACAAGGAGATGGAAAGAGACACAAGTAGAAGGAAAGAGACACAAGGAGATGGAATGATAAGAGAAGGAAAGAAACACAAGTAGATGGAATGATAAGAGAAGGAAAGAGACACAAGGAGATGGAAAGAGACACAAGGAGAAGGAAAGAGACACAAGGAGATGGAAAGAGACACAAGGAGAAGGAAAGAGACACAAGGAGATGGAATGATAATAGAAGGAAAGAGACACAAGGAGATGGAAAGAGACACAAGGAGATGGAAAGAGACACAAGGAGATGGAAAGAGACACAAGGAGATGGAATGATAAGAGAAGGAAAGAGACACAAGGAGATGGAAAGAGACACAAGGAGATGGAAGGAGACACAAGGAGATGGAAGGAGACACAAGGAGATGGAAAGAGACACAAGGAGATGGAAAGAGACACAAGGAGAAGGAAAGAGACACAAGGAGATGGAATGATAAGAGAAGGAAAGAGACACAAGGAGATGGAATGATAAGAGAAGGAAAGAGACACAAGTAGATGGAATGATAATAGAAGGAAAGAGACACAAGGAGATGGAAAGAGACACAAGGAGATGGAAAGAGACACAAGGAGATGGAATGATAAGAGAAGGAAAGAGACACAAGGAGATGGAAAGAGACACAAGGAGATGGAAAGAGACACAAGGAGATGGAAAGAGACACAAGGAGATGGAAAGAGACACAAGGAGATGGAATGATAAGAGAAGGAAAGAGACACAAGGAGAAGGAATGATAAGAGAAGGAAAGAGACACAAGGAGATGGAATGATAAGAGAAGGAAAGAGACACAAGGAGATGGAATGATAAGAGAAGGAAAGAGACACAAGGAGATGGAAAGAGACACAAGGAGATGGAATGATAAGAGAAGGAAAGAGACACAAGGAGAAGGAAAGAGACACAAGGAGATGGAATGATAAGAGAAGGAAAGAGACACAAGGAGATGGAAAGAGACACAAGGAGATGGAATGATAAGAGAAGGAAAGAGACACAAGGAGAAGGAAAGAGACACAAGGAGATGGAAAGAGACACAAGGAGATGGAAAGAGACACAAGGAGAAGGAAAGAGACACAAGGAGATGGAATGATAATAGAAGGAAAGAGACACAAGGAGATGGAAAGAGACACAAGGAGATGGAAAGAGACACAAGGAGATGGAAAGAGACACAAGGAGATGGAAAGAGACACAAGGAGATGGAATGATAAGAGAAGGAAAGAGACACAAGGAGATGGAAAGAGACACAAGGAGATGGAATGATAAGAGAAGGAAAGAAACACAAGTAGATGGAATGATAAGAGAAGGAAAGAGACACAAGGAGATGGAAAGAGACACAAGGAGATGGAAAGAGAATAGAAGGAAAGAGACACAAGGAGATGGAAAGAGACACAAGGAGATGGAAAGAGACACAAGTAGAAGGAAAGAGACACAAGGAGATGGAATGATAAGAGAAGGAAAGAAACACAAGTAGATGGAAGGAGACACAAGGAGATGGAAGGAGACACAAGGAGATGGAAAGAGACACAAGGAGAAGGAAAGAGACACAAGGAGATGGAATGATAAGAGAAGGAAAGAGACACAAGGAGAAGGAATGATAAGAGAAGGAAAGAGACACAAGGAGATGGAATGATAAGAGAAGGAAAGAGACACAAGGAGATGGAAAGAGACACAAGGAGATGGAAAGAGACACAAGGAGAAGGAAAGAGACACAAGGAGATGGAATGATAAGAGAAGGAAAGAGACACAAGGAGATGGAATGATAAGAGAAGGAAAGAGACACAAGGAGAAGGAAAGAGACACAAGGAGAAGGAAAGAGACACAAGGAGATGGAATGATAAGAGAAGGAAAGAGACACAAGGAGATGGAATGATAGAGACACAAGGAGATGGAATGATAAGAGAAGGAAAGAGACACAAGGAGATGGAATGATAGAGACACAAGGAGATGGAATGATAATAGAAGGAAAGAGACACAAGGAGATGGAATGATAATAGAAGGAAAGAGACACAAGGAGATGGAAAGAGACACAAGGAGATGGAAAGAGACACAAGGAGATGGAATGATAATAGAAGGAAAGAGACACAAGGAGATGGAAAGAGACACAAGGAGATGGAAAGAGACACAAGGAGATGGAATGATAATAGAAGGAAAGAGACACAAGGAGATGGAATGATAAGAGAAGGAAAGAGACACAAGGAGATGGAAAGAGACACAAGGAGATGGAATGATAAGAGAAGGAAAGAGACACAAGGAGATGGAATGATAAGAGAAGGAAAGAGACACAAGGAGATGGAATGATAAGAGAAGGAAAGAGACACAAGGAGAAGGAATGATAAGAGAAGGAAAGAGACACAAGGAGATGGAATGATAAGAGAAGGAAAGAGACACAAGGAGATGGAAAGAGACACAAGGAGATGGAATGATAAGAGAAGGAAAGAGACACAAGGAGATGGAAAGAGACACAAGGAGATGGAATGATAAGAGAAGGAAAGAGACACAAGGAGAAGGAAAGAGACACAAGGAGATGGAATGATAAGAGAAGGAAAGAGACACAAGGAGAAGGAAAGAGACACAAGGAGATGGAAAGAGACACAAGGAGATGGAAAGAGACACAAGGAGAAGGAAAGAGACACAAGGAGATGGAATGATAATAGAAGGAAAGAGACACAAGGAGAAGGAAAGAGACACAAGGAGATGGAATGATAAGAGAAGGAAAGAGACACAAGGAGAAGGAAAGAGACACAAGGAGATGGAATGATAAGAGAAGGAAAGAGACACAAGGAGATGGAAAGAGACACAAGGAGATGGAAAGAGACACAAGGAGAAGGAAAGAGACACAAGGAGATGGAATGATAATAGAAGGAAAGAGACACAAGGAGATGGAATGATAATAGAAGGAAAGAGACACAAGGAGAAGGAAAGAGACACAAGGAGATGGAAAGAGACACAAGGAGATGGAAAGAGACACAAGGAGATGGAAAGAGACACAAGGAGATGGAATGATAATAGAAGGAAAGAGACACAAGGAGATGGAAAGAGAATAGAAGGAAAGAGACACAAGGAGATGGAAAGAGACACAAGGAGATGGAAAGAGACACAAGGAGATGGAAGAGAATAGAAGGAAAGAGACACAAGGAGATGGAATGATAATAGAAGGAAAGAGACACAAGGAGATGGAAAGAGACACAAGGAGATGGAAAGAGACACAAGGAGATGGAAAGAGAATAGAAGGAAAGAGACACAAGGAGATGGAAAGAGACACAAGGAGATGGAATGATAATAGAAGGAAAGAGACACAAGGAGATGGAAAGAGACACAAGGAGAAGGAAAGAGACACAAGGAGATGGAAAGAGACACAAGGAGATGGAAAGAGACACAAGGAGATGGAAAGAGAATAGAAGGAAAGAGACACAAGGAGATGGAAAGAGACACAAGGAGATGGAAAGAGAATAGAAGGAAAGAGACACAAGGAGATGGAAAGAGACACAAGGAGATGGAAAGAGACACAAGGAGATGGAATGATAATAGAAGGAAAGAGACACAAGGAGATGGAAAGAGACACAAGGAGATGGAAAGAGACACAAGGAGATGGAAAGAGACACAAGTAGAAGGAAAGAGACACAAGGAGATGGAATGATAAGAGAAGGAAAGAAACACAAGTAGATGGAATGATAAGAGAAGGAAAGAGACACAAGGAGAAGGAAAGAGACACAAGGAGATGGAAAGAGACACAAGGAGAAGGAAAGAGACACAAGGAGATGGAAAGAGACACAAGGAGAAGGAAAGAGACACAAGGAGATGGAATGATAATAGAAGGAAAGAGACACAAGGAGATGGAAAGAGACACAAGGAGATGGAAAGAGACACAAGGAGATGGAAAGAGACACAAGGAGATGGAATGATAAGAGAAGGAAAGAGACACAAGGAGATGGAAAGAGACACAAGGAGATGGAAGGAGACACAAGGAGATGGAAGGAGACACAAGGAGATGGAAAGAGACACAAGGAGATGGAAAGAGACACAAGGAGAAGGAAAGAGACACAAGGAGATGGAATGATAAGAGAAGGAAAGAGACACAAGGAGAAGGAAAGAGACACAAGGAGATGGAAAGAGACACAAGGAGATGGAAAGAGACACAAGGAGAAGGAAAGAGACACAAGGAGATGGAATGATAATAGAAGGAAAGAGACACAAGGAGATGGAATGATAAGAGAAGGAAAGAGACACAAGTAGATGGAATGATAATAGAAGGAAAGAGACACAAGGAGATGGAAAGAGACACAAGGAGATGGAAAGAGACACAAGGAGATGGAATGATAAGAGAAGGAAAGAGACACAAGGAGATGGAAAGAGACACAAGGAGATGGAAAGAGACACAAGGAGATGGAAAGAGACACAAGGAGATGGAAAGAGACACAAGGAGATGGAATGATAATAGAAGGAAAGAGACACAAGGAGATGGAAAGAGACACAAGGAGATGGAAAGAGAATAGAAGGAAAGAGACACAAGGAGATGGAAAGAGACACAAGGAGATGGAAAGAGACACAAGTAGAAGGAAAGAGACACAAGGAGATGGAATGATAAGAGAAGGAAAGAGACACAAGTAGATGGAAGGAGACACAAGGAGATGGAATGATAAGAGAAGGAAAGAGACACAAGGAGAAGGAAAGAGACACAAGGAGATGGAAAGAGACACAAGGAGATGGAATGATAAGAGAAGGAAAGAGACACAAGTAGATGGAATGATAATAGAAGGAAAGAAACACAAGGAGATGGAAAGAGACACAAGGAGATGGAATGATAAGAGAAGGAAAGAGACACAAGGAGATGGAAAGAGACACAAGGAGATGGAAAGAGACACAAGGAGATGGAAAGAGACACAAGGAGATGGAAAGAGACACAAGGAGATGGAATGATAAGAGAAGGAAAGAGACACAAGGAGATGGAAAGAGACACAAGGAGATGGAAGGAGACACAAGGAGATGGAAGGAGACACAAGGAGATGGAAAGAGACACAAGGAGATGGAAAGAGACACAAGGAGATGGAAAGAGACACAAGGAGATGGAATGATAAGAGAAGGAAAGAGACACAAGGAGAAGGAATGATAAGAGAAGGAAAGAGACACAAGGAGATGGAATGATAAGAGAAGGAAAGAGACACAAGTAGATGGAATGATAATAGAAGGAAAGAGACACAAGGAGATGGAATGATAAGAGAAGGAGATGGAATGATAAGAGAAGGAAAGAGACACAAGGAGAAGGAATGATAAGAGAAGGAAAGAGACACAAGGAGATGGAATGATAAGAGAAGGAAAGAGACACAAGGAGATGGAAAGAGACACAAGGAGATGGAATGATAAGAGAAGGAAAGAGACACAAGGAGAAGGAAAGAGACACAAGGAGATGGAATGATAAGAGAAGGAAAGAGACACAAGGAGATGGAATGATAGAGACACAAGGAGATGGAATGATAAGAGAAGGAAAGAGACACAAGGAGATGGAATGATAGAGACACAAGGAGATGGAATGATAATAGAAGGAAAGAGACACAAGGAGATGGAATGATAAGAGAAGGAAAGAGACACAAGGAGATGGAAGAGAATAGAAGGAAAGAGACACAAGGAGATGGAAAGAGACACAAGGAGATGGAATGATAGAGACACAAGGAGATGGAATGATAATAGAAGGAAAGAGACACAAGGAGATGGAATGATAATAGAAGGAAAGAGACACAAGGAGATGGAAAGAGACACAAGGAGATGGAATGATAAGAGAAGGAAAGAGACACAAGGAGAAGGAATGATAAGAGAAGGAAAGAGACACAAGGAGATGGAATGATAAGAGAAGGAAAGAGACACAAGTAGATGGAATGATAATAGAAGGAAAGAGACACAAGGAGATGGAATGATAAGAGAAGGAGATGGAATGATAAGAGAAGGAAAGAGACACAAGGAGAAGGAATGATAAGAGAAGGAAAGAGACACAAGGAGATGGAATGATAAGAGAAGGAAAGAGACACAAGAAAGAGACACAAGGAGATGGAATGATAAGAGAAGGAAAGAGACACAAGGAGAAGGAAAGAGACACAAGGAGATGGAATGATAAGAGAAGGAAAGAGACACAAGGAGATGGAATGATAGAGACACAAGGAGATGGAATGATAAGAGAAGGAAAGAGACACAAGGAGATGGAATGATAGAGACACAAGGAGATGGAATGATAATAGAAGGAAAGAGACACAAGGAGATGGAATGATAATAGAAGGAAAGAGACACAAGGAGATGGAAAGAGACACAAGGAGATGGAAAGAGACACAAGGAGAAGGAAAGAGACACAAGGAGATGGAATGATAAGAGAAGGAAAGAGACACAAGGAGATGGAATGATAGAGACACAAGGAGATGGAATGATAAGAGAAGGAAAGAGACACAAGGAGATGGAATGATAATAGAAGGAAAGAGACACAAGGAGATGGAAAGAGACACAAGGAGATGGAAAGAGACACAAGGAGATGGAATGATAATAGAAGGAAAGAGACACAAGGAGATGGAAAGAGACACAAGGAGATGGAATGATAAGAGAAGGAAAGAGACACAAGGAGATGGAATGATAAGAGAAGGAAAGAGACACAAGGAGATGGAAAGAGACACAAGGAGATGGAATGATAAGAGAAGGAAAGAGACACAAGGAGAAGGAAAGAGACACAAGGAGATGGAATGATAAGAGAAGGAAAGAGACACAAGGAGATGGAAAGAGACACAAGGAGATGGAATGATAAGAGAAGGAAAGAGACACAAGGAGAAGGAATGATAAGAGAAGGAAAGAGACACAAGGAGATGGAATGATAAGAGAAGGAAAGAGACACAAGTAGATGGAATGATAATAGAAGGAAAGAGACACAAGGAGATGGAATGATAAGAGAAGGAGATGGAATGATAAGAGAAGGAAAGAGACACAAGGAGATGGAATGATAAGAGAAGGAAAGAGACACAAGGAGAAGGAATGATAAGAGAAGGAAAGAGACACAAGGAGATGGAATGATAAGAGAAGGAAAGAGACACAAGGAGAAGGAATGATAAGAGAAGGAAAGAGACACAAGGAGATGGAATGATAAGAGAAGGAAAGAGACACAAGGAGAAGGAATGATAAGAGAAGGAAAGAGACACAAGGAGATGGAATGATAAGAGAAGGAAAGAGACACAAGGAGATGGAAAGAGACACAAGGAGATGGAATGATAAGAGAAGGAAAGAGACACAAGGAGAAGGAAAGAGACACAAGGAGATGGAATGATAAGAGAAGGAAAGAGACACAAGGAGATGGAATGATAGAGACACAAGGAGATGGAATGATAATAGAAGGAAAGAGACACAAGGAGATGGAATGATAATAGAAGGAAAGAGACACAAGGAGATGGAAAGAGACACAAGGAGATGGAAAGAGACACAAGGAGATGGAAAGAGACACAAGGAGATGGAATGATAATAGAAGGAAAGAGACACAAGGAGATGGAAAGAGACACAAGGAGATGGAAAGAGACACAAGGAGATGGAAAGAGACACAAGGAGATGGAAAGAGAATAGAAGGAAAGAGACACAAGGAGATGGAATGATAAGAGAAGGAAAGAGACACAAGGAGAAGGAATGATAAGAGAAGGAAAGAGACACAAGGAGATGGAATGATAAGAGAAGGAAAGAGACACAAGGAGAAGGAATGATAAGAGAAGGAAAGAGACACAAGGAGATGGAATGATAAGAGAAGGAAAGAGACACAAGGAGAAGGAATGATAAGAGAAGGAAAGAGACACAAGGAGATGGAATGATAAGAGAAGGAAAGAGACACAAGGAGATGGAATGATAAGAGAAGGAAAGAGACACAAGGAGAAGGAATGATAAGAGAAGGAAAGAGACACAAGGAGATGGAATGATAAGAGAAGGAAAGAGACACAAGGAGATGGAAAGAGACACAAGGAGATGGAATGATAAGAGAAGGAAAGAGACACAAGGAGATGGAAAGAGACACAAGGAGATGGAATGATAAGAGAAGGAAAGAGACACAAGGAGAAGGAAAGAGACACAAGGAGATGGAATGATAAGAGAAGGAAAGAGACACAAGGAGAAGGAAAGAGACACAAGGAGATGGAATGATAAGAGAAGGAAAGAGACACAAGGAGAAGGAAAGAGACACAAGGAGATGGAATGATAAGAGAAGGAAAGAGACACAAGGAGAAGGAATGATAAGAGAAGGAAAGAGACACAAGGAGATGGAATGATAAGAGAAGGAAAGAGACACAAGGAGATGGAATGATAAGAGAAGGAAAGAGACACAAGGAGATGGAAAGAGACACAAGGAGATGGAATGATAAGAGAAGGAAAGAGACACAAGGAGAAGGAAAGAGACACAAGGAGATGGAATGATAAGAGAAGGAAAGAGACACAAGGAGATGGAAAGAGACACAAGGAGATGGAAAGAGAATAGAAGGAAAGAGACACAAGGAGATGGAAAGAGACACAAGGAGATGGAAAGAGAATAGAAGGAAAGAGACACAAGGAGATGGAAAGAGACACAAGGAGATGGAAAGAGACACAAGGAGATGGAATGATAATAGAAGGAAAGAGACACAAGGAGATGGAAAGAGACACAAGGAGATGGAAAGAGAATAGAAGGAAAGAGACACAAGGAGATGGAATGATAATAGAAGGAAAGAGACACAAGGAGATGGAAAGAGACACAAGGAGATGGAAAGAGACACAAGGAGATGGAAAGAGACACAAGGAGATGGAATGATAATAGAAGGAAAGAGACACAAGGAGATGGAAAGAGACACAAGGAGATGGAAAGAGACACAAGGAGATGGAAAGAGACACAAGGAGATGGAAAGAGAATAGAAGGAAAGAGACACAAGGAGATGGAATGATAAGAGAAGGAAAGAGACACAAGGAGAAGGAATGATAAGAGAAGGAAAGAGACACAAGGAGATGGAATGATAAGAGAAGGAAAGAGACACAAGGAGAAGGAATGATAAGAGAAGGAAAGAGACACAAGGAGATGGAATGATAAGAGAAGGAAAGAGACACAAGGAGAAGGAATGATAAGAGAAGGAAAGAGACACAAGGAGATGGAATGATAAGAGAAGGAAAGAGACACAAGGAGATGGAATGATAAGAGAAGGAAAGAGACACAAGGGAAGAAGGAATGAAAAATAAGAGAAGGAAAGAGACACAAGGAGATGGAATGATAAGAGAAGGAAAGAGACACAAGGAGATGGAAAGAGACACAAGGAGATGGAATGATAAGAGAAGGAAAGAGACACAAGGAGATGGAAAGAGACACAAGGAGATGGAATGATAAGAGAAGGAAAGAGACACAAGGAGAAGGAAAGAGACACAAGGAGATGGAATGATAAGAGAAGGAAAGAGACACAAGGAGAAGGAAAGAGACACAAGGAGATGGAATGATAAGAGAAGGAAAGAGACACAAGGAGAAGGAATGATAAGAGAAGGAAAGAGACACAAGGAGATGGAATGATAAGAGAAGGAAAGAGACACAAGGAGAAGGAATGATAAGAGAAGGAAAGAGACACAAGGAGATGGAATGATAAGAGAAGGAAAGAGACACAAGGAGATGGAAAGAGACACAAGGAGATGGAATGATAAGAGAAGGAAAGAGACACAAGGAGAAGGAAAGAGACACAAGGAGATGGAATGATAAGAGAAGGAAAGAGACACAAGGAGATGGAATGATAGAGACACAAGGAGATGGAATGATAAGAGAAGGAAAGAGACACAAGGAGATGGAATGATAATAGAAGGAAAGAGACACAAGGAGATGGAAAGAGACACAAGGAGATGGAAAGAGACACAAGGAGATGGAATGATAATAGAAGGAAAGAGACACAAGGAGATGGAAAGAGACACAAGGAGATGGAAAGAGACACAAGGAGATGGAATGATAATAGAAGGAAAGAGACACAAGGAGATGGAAAGAGACACAAGGAGATGGAATGATAAGAGAAGGAAAGAGACACAAGGAGAAGGAAAGAGACACAAGGAGATGGAAAGAGACACAAGGAGATGGAATGATAAGAGAAGGAAAGAGACACAAGGAGAAGGAATGATAAGAGAAGGAAAGAGACACAAGGAGATGGAATGATAAGAGAAGGAAAGAGACACAAGGAGAAGGAATGATAATAGAAGGAAAGAGACACAAGGAGATGGAAAGAGACACAAGGAGATGGAAAGAGACACAAGGAGATGGAATGATAAGAGAAGGAAAGAGACACAAGGAGAAGGAAAGAGACACAAGGAGATGGAATGATAAGAGAAGGAAAGAGACACAAGGAGATGGAATGATAGAGACACAAGGAGATGGAATGATAAGAGAAGGAAAGAGACACAAGGAGATGGAATGATAGAGACACAAGGAGATGGAATGATAAGAGAAGGAAAGAGACACAAGGAGATGGAATGATAATAGAAGGAAAGAGACACAAGGAGATGGAAAGAGACACAAGGAGATGGAAAGAGACACAAGGAGATGGAAAGAGACACAAGGAGATGGAATGATAATAGAAGGAAAGAGACACAAGGAGATGGAAAGAGACACAAGGAGATGGAAAGAGACACAAGGAGATGGAATGATAAGAGAAGGAAAGAGACACAAGGAGATGGAAAGAGACACAAGGAGATGGAATGATAAGAGAAGGAAAGAGACACAAGGAGATGGAATGATAAGAGAAGGAAAGAGACACAAGGAGATGGAATGATAAGAGAAGGAAAGAGACACAAGGAGATGGAAAGAGACACAAGGAGAAGGAAAGAGACACAAGGAGATGGAATGATAAGAGAAGGAAAGAGACACAAGGAGAAGGAAAGAGACACAAGGAGATGGAATGATAAGAGAAGGAAAGAGACACAAGGAGAAGGAAAGAGACACAAGGAGATGGAAAGAGACACAAGGAGATGGAAAGAGACACAAGGAGAAGGAAAGAGACACAAGGAGATGGAATGATAATAGAAGGAAAGAGACACAAGGAGAAGGAAAGAGACACAAGGAGAAGGAAAGAGACACAAGGAGATGGAATGATAAGAGAAGGAAAGAGACACAAGGAGATGGAATGATAAGAGAAGGAAAGAGACACAAGGAGAAGGAATGATAAGAGAAGGAAAGAGACACAAGGAGATGGAATGATAAGAGAAGGAAAGAGACACAAGGAGATGGAAAGAGACACAAGGAGATGGAATGATAAGAGAAGGAAAGAGACACAAGGAGATGGAAAGAGACACAAGGAGATGGAATGATAAGAGAAGGAAAGAGACACAAGGAGAAGGAAAGAGACACAAGGAGATGGAAAGAGACACAAGGAGATGGAAAGAGAATAGAAGGAAAGAGACACAAGGAGATGGAAAGAGACACAAGGAGATGGAATGATAAGAGAAGGAAAGAAACACAAGTAGATGGAATGATAAGAGAAGGAAAGAGACACAAGGAGATGGAAAGAGACACAAGGAGAAGGAAAGAGACACAAGGAGATGGAAAGAGACACAAGGAGAAGGAAAGAGACACAAGGAGATGGAATGATAAGAGAAGGAAAGAGACACAAGGAGAAGGAAAGAGACACAAGGAGATGGAATGATAAGAGAAGGAAAGAGACACAAGGAGAAGGAAAGAGACACAAGGAGATGGAAAGAGACACAAGGAGATGGAAAGAGACACAAGGAGAAGGAAAGAGACACAAGGAGATGGAATGATAATAGAAGGAAAGAGACACAAGGAGAAGGAAAGAGACACAAGGAGATGGAATGATAAGAGAAGGAAAGAGACACAAGGAGAAGGAAAGAGACACAAGGAGATGGAATGATAAGAGAAGGAAAGAGACACAAGGAGATGGAAAGAGACACAAGGAGATGGAAAGAGACACAAGGAGATGGAATGATAAGAGAAGGAAAGAGACACAAGGAGATGGAAAGAGACACAAGGAGATGGAAAGAGACACAAGGAGAAGGAAAGAGACACAAGGAGATGGAATGATAATAGAAGGAAAGAGACACAAGGAGATGGAATGATAATAGAAGGAAAGAGACACAAGGAGAAGGAAAGAGACACAAGGAGATGGAAAGAGACACAAGGAGATGGAAAGAGACACAAGGAGATGGAAAGAGAATAGAAGGAAAGAGACACAAGGAGATGGAAAGAGACACAAGGAGATGGAATGATAATAGAAGGAAAGAGACACAAGGAGATGGAAAGAGAATAGAAGGAAAGAGACACAAGGAGATGGAAAGAGACACAAGGAGATGGAAAGAGACACAAGGAGATGGAAAGAGAATAGAAGGAAAGAGACACAAGGAGATGGAATGATAATAGAAGGAAAGAGACACAAGGAGATGGAAAGAGACACAAGGAGATGGAAAGAGACACAAGGAGATGGAAAGAGAATAGAAGGAAAGAGACACAAGGAGATGGAAAGAGACACAAGGAGATGGAAAGAGAATAGAAGGAAAGAGACACAAGGAGATGGAAAGAGACACAAGGAGATGGAAAGAGACACAAGGAGATGGAATGATAATAGAAGGAAAGAGACACAAGGAGATGGAAAGAGACACAAGGAGATGGAATGATAAGAGAAGGAAAGAGACACAAGGAGATGGAATGATAAGAGAAGGAAAGAGACACAAGGAGATGGAATGATAATAGAAGGAAAGAGACACAAGGAGATGGAAAGAGACACAAGGAGATGGAAAGAGACACAAGGAGATGGAAAGAGAATAGAAGGAAAGAGACACAAGGAGATGGAAAGAGACACAAGGAGATGGAAAGAGACACAAGTAGAAGGAAAGAGACACAAGGAGATGGAATGATAAGAGAAGGAAAGAGACACAAGGAGATGGAATGATAAGAGAAGGAAAGAGACACAAGTAGATGGAATGATAATAGAAGGAAAGAGACACAAGGAGATGGAAAGAGACACAAGGAGATGGAAAGAGACACAAGGAGATGGAATGATAAGAGAAGGAAAGAGACAC
The DNA here is from genome assembly GCA_027917425.1 of Gastrophryne carolinensis. Taxonomy (NCBI): domain Eukaryota; kingdom Metazoa; phylum Chordata; class Amphibia; order Anura; family Microhylidae; genus Gastrophryne; species Gastrophryne carolinensis. Next base: position 38,158 of record JAQIHN010000227.1, on the reverse strand, counting down.
AAGGAGATGGAAAGAGACACAAGGAGATGGAAAGAGACACAAGGAGATGGAAAGAGACACAAGGAGATGGAAAGAGACACAAGGAGATGGAATGATAAGAGAAGGAAAGAGACACAAGGAGAAGGAATGATAAGAGAAGGAAAGAGACACAAGGAGATGGAAAGAGACACAAGGAGATGGAAAGAGACACAAGGAGAAGGAAAGAGACACAAGGAGATGGAATGATAATAGAAGGAAAGAGACACAAGGAGATGGAATGATAATAGAAGGAAAGAGACACAAGGAGAAGGAAAGAGACACAAGGAGATGGAAAGAGACACAAGGAGATGGAAAGAGACACAAGGAGATGGAAAGAGAATAGAAGGAAAGAGACACAAGGAGATGGAAAGAGACACAAGGAGATGGAATGATAATAGAAGGAAAGAGACACAAGGAGATGGAAAGAGAATAGAAGGAAAGAGACACAAGGAGATGGAAAGAGACACAAGGAGATGGAAAGAGACACAAGGAGATGGAAAGAGAATAGAAGGAAAGAGACACAAGGAGATGGAATGATAATAGAAGGAAAGAGACACAAGGAGATGGAAAGAGACACAAGGAGATGGAAAGAGACACAAGGAGATGGAAAGAGAATAGAAGGAAAGAGACACAAGGAGATGGAAAGAGACACAAGGAGATGGAATGATAAGAGAAGGAAAGAGACACAAGGAGATGGAATGATAAGAGAAGGAAAGAGACACAAGGAGATGGAAAGAGACACAAGGAGATGGAATGATAAGAGAAGGAAAGAGACACAAGGAGAAGGAAAGAGACACAAGGAGATGGAATGATAAGAGAAGGAAAGAGACACAAGGAGATGGAAAGAGACACAAGGAGATGGAATGATAAGAGAAGGAAAGAGACACAAGGAGAAGGAAAGAGACACAAGGAGATGGAAAGAGACACAAGGAGATGGAAAGAGACACAAGGAGAAGGAAAGAGACACAAGGAGATGGAATGATAATAGAAGGAAAGAGACACAAGGAGATGGAAAGAGACACAAGGAGATGGAAAGAGAATAGAAGGAAAGAGACACAAGGAGATGGAAAGAGACACAAGGAGATGGAAAGAGACACAAGTAGAAGGAAAGAGACACAAGGAGATGGAATGATAAGAGAAGGAAAGAAACACAAGTAGATGGAAGGAGACACAAGGAGATGGAAGGAGACACAAGGAGATGGAAAGAGACACAAGGAGAAGGAAAGAGACACAAGGAGATGGAATGATAAGAGAAGGAAAGAGACACAAGGAGAAGGAATGATAAGAGAAGGAAAGAGACACAAGGAGATGGAATGATAAGAGAAGGAAAGAGACACAAGGAGATGGAAAGAGACACAAGGAGATGGAAAGAGACACAAGGAGAAGGAAAGAGACACAAGGAGATGGAATGATAAGAGAAGGAAAGAGACACAAGGAGATGGAATGATAAGAGAAGGAAAGAGACACAAGGAGAAGGAAAGAGACACAAGGAGAAGGAAAGAGACACAAGGAGATGGAATGATAAGAGAAGGAAAGAGACACAAGGAGATGGAATGATAGAGACACAAGGAGATGGAATGATAAGAGAAGGAAAGAGACACAAGGAGATGGAATGATAGAGACACAAGGAGATGGAATGATAATAGAAGGAAAGAGACACAAGGAGATGGAATGATAATAGAAGGAAAGAGACACAAGGAGATGGAAAGAGACACAAGGAGATGGAAAGAGACACAAGGAGATGGAATGATAATAGAAGGAAAGAGACACAAGGAGATGGAAAGAGACACAAGGAGATGGAAAGAGACACAAGGAGATGGAATGATAATAGAAGGAAAGAGACACAAGGAGATGGAATGATAAGAGAAGGAAAGAGACACAAGGAGATGGAAAGAGACACAAGGAGATGGAATGATAAGAGAAGGAAAGAGACACAAGGAGATGGAATGATAAGAGAAGGAAAGAGACACAAGGAGATGGAATGATAAGAGAAGGAAAGAGACACAAGGAGAAGGAATGATAAGAGAAGGAAAGAGACACAAGGAGATGGAATGATAAGAGAAGGAAAGAGACACAAGGAGATGGAAAGAGACACAAGGAGATGGAATGATAAGAGAAGGAAAGAGACACAAGGAGATGGAAAGAGACACAAGGAGATGGAATGATAAGAGAAGGAAAGAGACACAAGGAGAAGGAAAGAGACACAAGGAGATGGAAAGAGACACAAGGAGATGGAAAGAGAATAGAAGGAAAGAGACACAAGGAGATGGAAAGAGACACAAGGAGATGGAATGATAAGAGAAGGAAAGAAACACAAGTAGATGGAATGATAAGAGAAGGAAAGAGACACAAGGAGATGGAAAGAGACACAAGGAGAAGGAAAGAGACACAAGGAGATGGAAAGAGACACAAGGAGAAGGAAAGAGACACAAGGAGATGGAATGATAAGAGAAGGAAAGAGACACAAGGAGAAGGAAAGAGACACAAGGAGATGGAAAGAGACACAAGGAGAAGGAAAGAGACACAAGGAGATGGAAAGAGACACAAGGAGAAGGAAAGAGACACAAGGAGATGGAATGATAAGAGAAGGAAAGAGACACAAGGAGAAGGAAAGAGACACAAGGAGATGGAATGATAAGAGAAGGAAAGAGACACAAGGAGAAGGAAAGAGACACAAGGAGATGGAATGATAAGAGAAGGAAAGAGACACAAGGAGATGGAAAGAGACACAAGGAGATGGAAAGAGACACAAGGAGAAGGAAAGAGACACAAGGAGATGGAATGATAATAGAAGGAAAGAGACACAAGGAGATGGAATGATAAGAGAAGGAAAGAGACACAAGGAGATGGAAAGAGACACAAGGAGATGGAATGATAAGAGAAGGAAAGAGACACAAGGAGAAGGAAAGAGACACAAGGAGATGGAATGATAAGAGAAGGAAAGAGACACAAGGAGAAGGAAAGAGACACAAGGAGATGGAAAGAGACACAAGGAGATGGAATGATAAGAGAAGGAAAGAGACACAAGGAGATGGAAAGAGACACAAGGAGATGGAATGATAAGAGAAGGAAAGAGACACAAGGAGAAGGAAAGAGACACAAGGAGATGGAATGATAAGAGAAGGAAAGAGACACAAGGAGATGGAATGATAAGAGAAGGAAAGAGACACAAGGAGATGGAATGATAGAGACACAAGGAGATGGAATGATAAGAGAAGGAAAGAGACACAAGGAGATGGAATGATAATAGAAGGAAAGAGACACAAGGAGATGGAAAGAGACACAAGGAGATGGAAAGAGACACAAGGAGATGGAATGATAATAGAAGGAAAGAGACACAAGGAGATGGAAAGAGACACAAGGAGATGGAAAGAGACACAAGGAGATGGAATGATAAGAGAAGGAAAGAGACACAAGGAGATGGAAAGAGACACAAGGAGATGGAATGATAAGAGAAGGAAAGAGACACAAGGAGATGGAATGATAAGAGAAGGAAAGAGACACAAGGAGATGGAATGATAAGAGAAGGAAAGAGACACAAGGAGATGGAATGATAAGAGAAGGAAAGAGACACAAGGAGATGGAATGATAAGAGAAGGAAAGAGACACAAGGAGAAGGAATGATAAGAGAAGGAAAGAGACACAAGGAGATGGAATGATAAGAGAAGGAAAGAGACACAAGGAGATGGAAAGAGACACAAGGAGATGGAATGATAAGAGAAGGAAAGAGACACAAGGAGATGGAAAGAGACACAAGGAGATGGAATGATAAGAGAAGGAAAGAGACACAAGGAGAAGGAAAGAGACACAAGGAGATGGAAAGAGACACAAGGAGATGGAAAGAGAATAGAAGGAAAGAGACACAAGGAGATGGAAAGAGACACAAGGAGATGGAATGATAAGAGAAGGAAAGAAACACAAGTAGATGGAATGATAAGAGAAGGAAAGAGACACAAGGAGATGGAAAGAGACACAAGGAGAAGGAAAGAGACACAAGGAGATGGAAAGAGACACAAGGAGAAGGAAAGAGACACAAGGAGATGGAATGATAAGAGAAGGAAAGAGACACAAGGAGAAGGAAAGAGACACAAGGAGATGGAATGATAAGAGAAGGAAAGAGACACAAGGAGAAGGAAAGAGACACAAGGAGATGGAAAGAGACACAAGGAGATGGAAAGAGACACAAGGAGATGGAAAGAGACACAAGGAGAAGGAAAGAGACACAAGGAGATGGAATGATAATAGAAGGAAAGAGACACAAGGAGAAGGAAAGAGACACAAGGAGATGGAATGATAAGAGAAGGAAAGAGACACAAGGAGAAGGAAAGAGACACAAGGAGATGGAATGATAAGAGAAGGAAAGAGACACAAGGAGATGGAAAGAGACACAAGGAGATGGAAAGAGACACAAGGAGATGGAATGATAAGAGAAGGAAAGAGACACAAGGAGATGGAATGATAAGAGAAGGAAAGAGACACAAGGAGATGGAAAGAGACACAAGGAGATGGAAAGAGACACAAGGAGAAGGAAAGAGACACAAGGAGATGGAATGATAATAGAAGGAAAGAGACACAAGGAGATGGAATGATAATAGAAGGAAAGAGACACAAGGAGAAGGAAAGAGACACAAGGAGATGGAAAGAGACACAAGGAGATGGAAAGAGACACAAGGAGATGGAAAGAGAATAGAAGGAAAGAGACACAAGGAGATGGAAAGAGACACAAGGAGATGGAAAGAGACACAAGGAGATGGAAAGAGAATAGAAGGAAAGAGACACAAGGAGATGGAATGATAATAGAAGGAAAGAGACACAAGGAGATGGAAAGAGACACAAGGAGATGGAAAGAGACACAAGGAGATGGAAAGAGAATAGAAGGAAAGAGACACAAGGAGATGGAAAGAGACACAAGGAGATGGAAAGAGAATAGAAGGAAAGAGACACAAGGAGATGGAAAGAGACACAAGGAGATGGAAAGAGACACAAGGAGATGGAAAGAGAATAGAAGGAAAGAGACACAAGGAGATGGAAAGAGACACAAGGAGATGGAAAGAGACACAAGTAGAAGGAAAGAGACACAAGGAGATGGAATGATAAGAGAAGGAAAGAAACACAAGTAGATGGAATGATAAGAGAAGGAAAGAGACACAAGGAGATGGAAAGAGACACAAGGAGAAGGAAAGAGACACAAGGAGATGGAAAGAGACACAAGTAGAAGGAAAGAGACACAAGGAGATGGAATGATAAGAGAAGGAAAGAAACACAAGTAGATGGAATGATAAGAGAAGGAAAGAGACACAAGGAGATGGAAAGAGACACAAGGAGAAGGAAAGAGACACAAGGAGATGGAAAGAGACACAAGGAGAAGGAAAGAGACACAAGGAGATGGAATGATAAGAGAAGGAAAGAAACACAAGTAGATGGAATGATAAGAGAAGGAAAGAGACACAAGGAGATGGAAAGAGACACAAGGAGAAGGAAAGAGACACAAGGAGATGGAAAGAGACACAAGGAGAAGGAAAGAGACACAAGGAGATGGAATGATAATAGAAGGAAAGAGACACAAGGAGATGGAAAGAGACACAAGGAGATGGAAAGAGACACAAGGAGATGGAAAGAGACACAAGGAGATGGAATGATAAGAGAAGGAAAGAGACACAAGGAGATGGAAAGAGACACAAGGAGATGGAAGGAGACACAAGGAGATGGAAGGAGACACAAGGAGATGGAAAGAGACACAAGGAGATGGAAAGAGACACAAGGAGAAGGAAAGAGACACAAGGAGATGGAATGATAAGAGAAGGAAAGAGACACAAGGAGATGGAATGATAAGAGAAGGAAAGAGACACAAGTAGATGGAATGATAATAGAAGGAAAGAGACACAAGGAGATGGAAAGAGACACAAGGAGATGGAAAGAGACACAAGGAGATGGAATGATAAGAGAAGGAAAGAGACACAAGGAGATGGAAAGAGACACAAGGAGATGGAAAGAGACACAAGGAGATGGAAAGAGACACAAGGAGATGGAAAGAGACACAAGGAGATGGAATGATAAGAGAAGGAAAGAGACACAAGGAGAAGGAATGATAAGAGAAGGAAAGAGACACAAGGAGATGGAATGATAAGAGAAGGAAAGAGACACAAGGAGATGGAATGATAAGAGAAGGAAAGAGACACAAGGAGATGGAAAGAGACACAAGGAGATGGAATGATAAGAGAAGGAAAGAGACACAAGGAGAAGGAAAGAGACACAAGGAGATGGAATGATAAGAGAAGGAAAGAGACACAAGGAGATGGAAAGAGACACAAGGAGATGGAATGATAAGAGAAGGAAAGAGACACAAGGAGAAGGAAAGAGACACAAGGAGATGGAAAGAGACACAAGGAGATGGAAAGAGACACAAGGAGAAGGAAAGAGACACAAGGAGATGGAATGATAATAGAAGGAAAGAGACACAAGGAGATGGAATGATAATAGAAGGAAAGAGACACAAGGAGAAGGAAAGAGACACAAGGAGATGGAAAGAGACACAAGGAGATGGAAAGAGAATAGAAGGAAAGAGACACAAGGAGATGGAATGATAAGAGAAGGAAAGAGACACAAGGAGATGGAATGATAAGAGAAGGAAAGAGACACAAGGAGATGGAAAGAGACACAAGGAGAAGGAAAGAGACACAAGGAGATGGAATGATAATAGAAGGAAAGAGACACAAGGAGATGGAAAGAGACACAAGGAGATGGAAAGAGACACAAGGAGATGGAAAGAGACACAAGGAGATGGAAAGAGACACAAGGAGATGGAATGATAAGAGAAGGAAAGAGACACAAGGAGATGGAAAGAGACACAAGGAGATGGAATGATAAGAGAAGGAAAGAAACACAAGTAGATGGAATGATAAGAGAAGGAAAGAGACACAAGGAGATGGAAAGAGACACAAGGAGATGGAAAGAGAATAGAAGGAAAGAGACACAAGGAGATGGAAAGAGACACAAGGAGATGGAAAGAGACACAAGTAGAAGGAAAGAGACACAAGGAGATGGAATGATAAGAGAAGGAAAGAAACACAAGTAGATGGAAGGAGACACAAGGAGATGGAAGGAGACACAAGGAGATGGAAAGAGACACAAGGAGAAGGAAAGAGACACAAGGAGATGGAATGATAAGAGAAGGAAAGAGACACAAGGAGAAGGAATGATAAGAGAAGGAAAGAGACACAAGGAGATGGAATGATAAGAGAAGGAAAGAGACACAAGGAGATGGAAAGAGACACAAGGAGATGGAAAGAGACACAAGGAGAAGGAAAGAGACACAAGGAGATGGAATGATAAGAGAAGGAAAGAGACACAAGGAGATGGAATGATAAGAGAAGGAAAGAGACACAAGGAGAAGGAAAGAGACACAAGGAGAAGGAAAGAGACACAAGGAGATGGAATGATAAGAGAAGGAAAGAGACACAAGGAGATGGAATGATAGAGACACAAGGAGATGGAATGATAAGAGAAGGAAAGAGACACAAGGAGATGGAATGATAGAGACACAAGGAGATGGAATGATAATAGAAGGAAAGAGACACAAGGAGATGGAATGATAATAGAAGGAAAGAGACACAAGGAGATGGAAAGAGACACAAGGAGATGGAAAGAGACACAAGGAGATGGAATGATAATAGAAGGAAAGAGACACAAGGAGATGGAAAGAGACACAAGGAGATGGAAAGAGACACAAGGAGATGGAATGATAATAGAAGGAAAGAGACACAAGGAGATGGAATGATAAGAGAAGGAAAGAGACACAAGGAGATGGAAAGAGACACAAGGAGATGGAATGATAAGAGAAGGAAAGAGACACAAGGAGATGGAATGATAAGAGAAGGAAAGAGACACAAGGAGATGGAATGATAAGAGAAGGAAAGAGACACAAGGAGATGGAATGATAAGAGAAGGAAAGAGACACAAGGAGAAGGAATGATAAGAGAAGGAAAGAGACACAAGGAGATGGAATGATAAGAGAAGGAAAGAGACACAAGGAGATGGAAAGAGACACAAGGAGATGGAATGATAAGAGAAGGAAAGAGACACAAGGAGATGGAAAGAGACACAAGGAGATGGAATGATAAGAGAAGGAAAGAGACACAAGGAGAAGGAAAGAGACACAAGGAGATGGAATGATAAGAGAAGGAAAGAGACACAAGGAGAAGGAAAGAGACACAAGGAGATGGAAAGAGACACAAGGAGATGGAAAGAGACACAAGGAGAAGGAAAGAGACACAAGGAGATGGAATGATAATAGAAGGAAAGAGACACAAGGAGAAGGAAAGAGACACAAGGAGATGGAATGATAAGAGAAGGAAAGAGACACAAGGAGAAGGAAAGAGACACAAGGAGATGGAATGATAAGAGAAGGAAAGAGACACAAGGAGATGGAAAGAGACACAAGGAGATGGAAAGAGACACAAGGAGAAGGAAAGAGACACAAGGAGATGGAATGATAATAGAAGGAAAGAGACACAAGGAGATGGAATGATAATAGAAGGAAAGAGACACAAGGAGAAGGAAAGAGACACAAGGAGATGGAAAGAGACACAAGGAGATGGAAAGAGACACAAGGAGATGGAAAGAGAATAGAAGGAAAGAGACACAAGGAGATGGAAAGAGACACAAGGAGATGGAATGATAATAGAAGGAAAGAGACACAAGGAGATGGAAAGAGAATAGAAGGAAAGAGACACAAGGAGATGGAAAGAGACACAAGGAGATGGAAAGAGACACAAGGAGATGGAAAGAGAATAGAAGGAAAGAGACACAAGGAGATGGAATGATAATAGAAGGAAAGAGACACAAGGAGATGGAAAGAGACACAAGGAGATGGAAAGAGACACAAGGAGATGGAAAGAGAATAGAAGGAAAGAGACACAAGGAGATGGAAAGAGACACAAGGAGATGGAATGATAATAGAAGGAAAGAGACACAAGGAGATGGAAAGAGACACAAGGAGAAGGAAAGAGACACAAGGAGATGGAAAGAGACACAAGGAGATGGAAAGAGACACAAGGAGATGGAAAGAGAATAGAAGGAAAGAGACACAAGGAGATGGAAAGAGACACAAGGAGATGGAAAGAGAATAGAAGGAAAGAGACACAAGGAGATGGAAAGAGACACAAGGAGATGGAAAGAGACACAAGGAGATGGAATGATAATAGAAGGAAAGAGACACAAGGAGATGGAAAGAGACACAAGGAGATGGAAAGAGACACAAGGAGATGGAAAGAGACACAAGTAGAAGGAAAGAGACACAAGGAGATGGAATGATAAGAGAAGGAAAGAAACACAAGTAGATGGAATGATAAGAGAAGGAAAGAGACACAAGGAGATGGAAAGAGACACAAGGAGAAGGAAAGAGACACAAGGAGATGGAAAGAGACACAAGGAGAAGGAAAGAGACACAAGGAGATGGAATGATAATAGAAGGAAAGAGACACAAGGAGATGGAAAGAGACACAAGGAGATGGAAAGAGACACAAGGAGATGGAAAGAGACACAAGGAGATGGAATGATAAGAGAAGGAAAGAGACACAAGGAGATGGAAAGAGACACAAGGAGATGGAAGGAGACACAAGGAGATGGAAGGAGACACAAGGAGATGGAAAGAGACACAAGGAGATGGAAAGAGACACAAGGAGAAGGAAAGAGACACAAGGAGATGGAATGATAAGAGAAGGAAAGAGACACAAGGAGAAGGAAAGAGACACAAGGAGATGGAAAGAGACACAAGGAGATGGAAAGAGACACAAGGAGAAGGAAAGAGACACAAGGAGATGGAATGATAATAGAAGGAAAGAGACACAAGGAGATGGAATGATAAGAGAAGGAAAGAGACACAAGTAGATGGAATGATAATAGAAGGAAAGAGACACAAGGAGATGGAAAGAGACACAAGGAGATGGAAAGAGACACAAGGAGATGGAATGATAAGAGAAGGAAAGAGACACAAGGAGATGGAAAGAGACACAAGGAGATGGAAAGAGACACAAGGAGATGGAAAGAGACACAAGGAGATGGAAAGAGACACAAGGAGATGGAATGATAATAGAAGGAAAGAGACACAAGGAGATGGAAAGAGACACAAGGAGATGGAAAGAGAATAGAAGGAAAGAGACACAAGGAGATGGAAAGAGACACAAGGAGATGGAAAGAGACACAAGTAGAAGGAAAGAGACACAAGGAGATGGAATGATAAGAGAAGGAAAGAAACACAAGTAGATGGAAGGAGACACAAGGAGATGGAATGATAAGAGAAGGAAAGAGACACAAGGAGAAGGAAAGAGACACAAGGAGATGGAAAGAGACACAAGGAGATGGAATGATAAGAGAAGGAAAGAGACACAAGTAGATGGAATGATAATAGAAGGAAAGAAACACAAGGAGATGGAAAGAGACACAAGGAGATGGAATGATAAGAGAAGGAAAGAGACACAAGGAGATGGAAAGAGACACAAGGAGATGGAAAGAGACACAAGGAGATGGAAAGAGACACAAGGAGATGGAAAGAGACACAAGGAGATGGAATGATAAGAGAAGGAAAGAGACACAAGGAGATGGAAAGAGACACAAGGAGATGGAAGGAGACACAAGGAGATGGAAGGAGACACAAGGAGATGGAAAGAGACACAAGGAGATGGAAAGAGACACAAGGAGATGGAAAGAGACACAAGGAGATGGAATGATAAGAGAAGGAAAGAGACACAAGGAGAAGGAATGATAAGAGAAGGAAAGAGACACAAGGAGATGGAATGATAAGAGAAGGAAAGAGACACAAGGAGATGGAAAGAGACACAAGGAGATGGAATGATAAGAGAAGGAAAGAGACACAAGGAGAAGGAAAGAGACACAAGGAGATGGAATGATAAGAGAAGGAAAGAGACACAAGGAGATGGAATGATAGAGACACAAGGAGATGGAATGATAAGAGAAGGAAAGAGACACAAGGAGATGGAATGATAGAGACACAAGGAGATGGAATGATAATAGAAGGAAAGAGACACAAGGAGATGGAATGATAATAGAAGGAAAGAGACACAAGGAGATGGAAAGAGACACAAGGAGATGGAAAGAGACACAAGGAGATGGAAAGAGACACAAGGAGATGGAAAGAGAATAGAAGGAAAGAGACACAAGGAGATGGAATGATAAGAGAAGGAAAGAGACACAAGGAGAAGGAAAGAGACACAAGGAGATGGAATGATAAGAGAAGGAAAGAGACACAAGGAGATGGAATGATAAGAGAAGGAAAGAGACACAAGGAGATGGAATGATAAGAGAAGGAAAGAGACACAAGGAGATGGAATGATAGAGACACAAGGAGATGGAATGATAAGAGAAGGAAAGAGACACAAGGAGATGGAATGATAATAGAAGGAAAGAGACACAAGGAGATGGAAAGAGACACAAGGAGATGGAAAGAGACACAAGGAGATGGAATGATAATAGAAGGAAAGAGACACAAGGAGATGGAAAGAGACACAAGGAGATGGAAAGAGACACAAGGAGATGGAATGATAAGAGAAGGAAAGAGACACAAGGAGATGGAAAGAGACACAAGGAGATGGAATGATAAGAGAAGGAAAGAGACACAAGGAGATGGAATGATAAGAGAAGGAAAGAGACACAAGGAGATGGAATGATAAGAGAAGGAAAGAGACACAAGGAGATGGAAAGAGACACAAGGAGATGGAATGATAAGAGAAGGAAAGAGACACAAGGAGATGGAATGATAGAGACACAAGGAGATGGAATGATAAGAGAAGGAAAGAGACACAAGGAGAAGGAATGATAAGAGAAGGAAAGAGACACAAGGAGATGGAATGATAAGAGAAGGAAAGAGACACAAGGAGAAGGAATGATAAGAGAAGGAAAGAGACACAAGGAGATGGAATGATAAGAGAAGGAAAGAGACACAAGGAGAAGGAATGATAAGAGAAGGAAAGAGACACAAGGAGATGGAATGATAAGAGAAGGAAAGAGACACAAGGAGATGGAATGATAAGAGAAGGAAAGAGACACAAGGAGAAGGAATGATAAGAGAAGGAAAGAGACACAAGGAGATGGAATGATAAGAGAAGGAAAGAGACACAAGGAGATGGAAAGAGACACAAGGAGATGGAATGATAAGAGAAGGAAAGAGACACAAGGAGATGGAAAGAGACACAAGGAGATGGAATGATAAGAGAAGGAAAGAGACACAAGGAGAAGGAAAGAGACACAAGGAGATGGAATGATAAGAGAAGGAAAGAGACACAAGGAGAAGGAAAGAGACACAAGGAGATGGAATGATAAGAGAAGGAAAGAGACACAAGGAGAAGGAATGATAAGAGAAGGAAAGAGACACAAGGAGATGGAATGATAAGAGAAGGAAAGAGACACAAGGAGAAGGAATGATAAGAGAAGGAAAGAGACACAAGGAGATGGAATGATAAGAGAAGGAAAGAGACACAAGGAGATGGAAAGAGACACAAGGAGATGGAATGATAAGAGAAGGAAAGAGACACAAGGAGAAGGAAAGAGACACAAGGAGATGGAATGATAAGAGAAGGAAAGAGACACAAGGAGATGGAATGATAGAGACACAAGGAGATGGAATGATAAGAGAAGGAAAGAGACACAAGGAGATGGAATGATAGAGACACAAGGAGATGGAATGATAATAGAAGGAAAGAGACACAAGGAGATGGAATGATAATAGAAGGAAAGAGACACAAGGAGATGGAAAGAGACACAAGGAGATGGAAAGAGACACAAGGAGATGGAAAGAGACACAAGGAGATGGAATGATAATAGAAGGAAAGAGACACAAGGAGATGGAAAGAGACACAAGGAGATGGAAAGAGACACAAGGAGATGGAAAGAGACACAAGGAGATGGAAAGAGAATAGAAGGAAAGAGACACAAGGAGATGGAATGATAAGAGAAGGAAAGAGACACAAGGAGAAGGAATGATAAGAGAAGGAAAGAGACACAAGGAGATGGAATGATAAGAGAAGGAAAGAGACACAAGGAGAAGGAATGATAAGAGAAGGAAAGAGACACAAGGAGATGGAATGATAAGAGAAGGAAAGAGACACAAGGAGATGGAATGATAAGAGAAGGAAAGAGACACAAGGAGATGGAATGATAAGAGAAGGAAAGAGACACAAGGAGAAGGAATGATAAGAGAAGGAAAGAGACACAAGGAGATGGAATGATAAGAGAAGGAAAGAGACACAAGGAGATGGAAAGAGACACAAGGAGATGGAATGATAAGAGAAGGAAAGAGACACAAGGAGATGGAAAGAGACACAAGGAGATGGAATGATAAGAGAAGGAAAGAGACACAAGGAGATGGAATGATAGAGACACAAGGAGATGGAATGATAAGAGAAGGAAAGAGACACAAGGAGATGGAATGATAATAGAAGGAAAGAGACACAAGGAGATGGAAAGAGACACAAGGAGATGGAAAGAGACACAAGGAGATGGAATGATAAGAGAAGGAAAGAGACACAAGGAGAAGGAAAGAGACACAAGGAGATGGAATGATAAGAGAAGGAAAGAGACACAAGGAGAAGGAAAGAGACACAAGGAGATGGAATGATAAGAGAAGGAAAGAGACACAAGGAGAAGGAAAGAGACACAAGGAGATGGAATGATAAGAGAAGGAAAGAGACACAAGGAGAAGGAAAGAGACACAAGGAGATGGAATGATAAGAGAAGGAAAGAGACACAAGGAGATGGAATGATAATAGAAGGAAAGAGACACAAGGAGATGGAAAGAGACACAAGGAGATGGAATGATAATAGAAGGAAAGAGACACAAGGAGATGGAAAGAGACACAAGGAGATGGAAAGAGACACAAGGAGAAGGAAAGAGACACAAGGAGATGGAATGATAAGAGAAGGAAAGAGACACAAGGAGAAGGAATGATAAGAGAAGGAAAGAGACACAAGGAGATGGAATGATAAGAGAAGGAAAGAGACACAAGGAGAAGGAATGATAAGAGAAGGAAAGAGACACAAGGAGATGGAATGATAAGAGAAGGAAAGAGACACAAGGAGATGGAAAGAGACACAAGGAGATGGAATGATAAGAGAAGGAAAGAGACACAAGGAGAAGGAAAGAGACACAAGGAGATGGAATGATAAGAGAAGGAAAGAGACACAAGGAGATGGAATGATAGAGACACAAGGAGATGGAATGATAAGAGAAGGAAAGAGACACAAGGAGATGGAATGATAATAGAAGGAAAGAGACACAAGGAGATGGAAAGAGACACAAGGAGATGGAAAGAGACACAAGGAGATGGAATGATAATAGAAGGAAAGAGACACAAGGAGATGGAAAGAGACACAAGGAGATGGAATGATAAGAGAAGGAAAGAGACACAAGGAGAAGGAAAGAGACACAAGGAGATGGAAAGAGACACAAGGAGATGGAATGATAAGAGAAGGAAAGAGACACAAGGAGATGGAAAGAGACACAAGGAGATGGAATGATAAGAGAAGGAAAGAGACACAAGGAGAAGGAAAGAGACACAAGGAGATGGAATGATAAGAGAAGGAAAGAGACACAAGGAGATGGAATGATAGAGACACAAGGAGATGGAATGATAAGAGAAGGAAAGAGACACAAGGAGATGGAATGATAGAGACACAAGGAGATGGAATGATAAGAGAAGGAAAGAGACACAAGGAGATGGAATGATAATAGAAGGAAAGAGACACAAGGAGATGGAAAGAGACACAAGGAGATGGAAAGAGACACAAGGAGATGGAATGATAATAGAAGGAAAGAGACACAAGGAGATGGAAAGAGACACAAGGAGATGGAAAGAGACACAAGGAGATGGAATGATAAGAGAAGGAAAGAGACACAAGGAGATGGAAAGAGACACAAGGAGATGGAATGATAAGAGAAGGAAAGAGACACAAGGAGATGGAATGATAAGAGAAGGAAAGAGACACAAGGAGATGGAATGATAAGAGAAGGAAAGAGACACAAGGAGATGGAATGATAAGAGAAGGAAAGAGACACAAGGAGATGGAATGATAAGAGAAGGAAAGAGACACAAGGAGAAGGAATGATAAGAGAAGGAAAGAGACACAAGGAGATGGAATGATAAGAGAAGGAAAGAGACACAAGGAGATGGAATGATAGAGACACAAGGAGATGGAATGATAATAGAAGGAAAGAGACACAAGGAGATGGAATGATAATAGAAGGAAAGAGACACAAGGAGAAGGAAAGAGACACAAGGAGATGGAAAGAGACACAAGGAGAAGGAAAGAGACACAAGGAGATGGAATGATAAGAGAAGGAAAGAGACACAAGGAGAAGGAAAGAGACACAAGGAGATGGAAAGAGACACAAGGAGATGGAAAGAGACACAAGGAGAAGGAAAGAGACACAAGGAGATGGAATGATAATAGAAGGAAAGAGACACAAGGAGAAGGAAAGAGACACAAGGAGATGGAATGATAAGAGAAGGAAAGAGACACAAGGAGAAGGAAAGAGACACAAGGAGATGGAATGATAAGAGAAGGAAAGAGACACAAGGAGATGGAAAGAGACACAAGGAGATGGAAAGAGACACAAGGAGAAGGAAAGAGACACAAGGAGATGGAATGATAATAGAAGGAAAGAGACACAAGGAGATGGAATGATAATAGAAGGAAAGAGACACAAGGAGAAGGAAAGAGACACAAGGAGATGGAAAGAGACACAAGGAGATGGAAAGAGAATAGAAGGAAAGAGACACAAGGAGATGGAAAGAGACACAAGGAGATGGAAAGAGAATAGAAGGAAAGAGACACAAGGAGATGGAATGATAATAGAAGGAAAGAGACACAAGGAGATGGAAAGAGACACAAGGAGATGGAAAGAGACACAAGGAGATGGAAAGAGAATAGAAGGAAAGAGACACAAGGAGATGGAAAGAGACACAAGGAGATGGAAAGAGAATAGAAGGAAAGAGACACAAGGAGATGGAAAGAGACACAAGGAGATGGAAAGAGACACAAGGAGATGGAATGATAATAGAAGGAAAGAGACACAAGGAGATGGAAAGAGACACAAGGAGATGGAAAGAGAATAGAAGGAAAGAGACACAAGGAGATGGAAAGAGACACAAGGAGATGGAAAGAGACACAAGTAGAAGGAAAGAGACACAAGGAGATGGAATGATAAGAGAAGGAAAGAAACACAAGTAGATGGAATGATAAGAGAAGGAAAGAGACACAAGGAGATGGAAAGAGACACAAGGAGAAGGAAAGAGACACAAGGAGATGGAAAGAGACACAAGGAGAAGGAAAGAGACACAAGGAGATGGAATGATAATAGAAGGAAAGAGACACAAGGAGATGGAAAGAGACACAAGGAGATGGAAAGAGACACAAGGAGATGGAAAGAGACACAAGGAGATGGAAAGAGAATAGAAGGAAAGAGACACAAGGAGATGGAATGATAAGAGAAGGAAAGAGACACAAGGAGAAGGAAAGAGACACAAGGAGATGGAAAGAGACACAAGTAGAAGGAAAGAGACACAAGGAGATGGAATGATAAGAGAAGGAAAGAAACACAAGTAGATGGAATGATAAGAGAAGGAAAGAGACACAAGGAGATGGAAAGAGACACAAGGAGATGGAAAGAGACACAAGGAGATGGAAAGAGAATAGAAGGAAAGAGACACAAGGAGATGGAATGATAAGAGAAGGAAAGAGACACAAGGAGATGGAAAGAGACACAAGGAGATGGAAAGAGACACAAGGAGATGGAAAGAGACACAAGGAGATGGAATGATAAGAGAAGGAAAGAGACACAAGGAGATGGAATGATAAGAGAAGGAAAGAGACACAAGTAGATGGAATGATAATAGAAGGAAAGAGACACAAGGAGATGGAAAGAGACACAAGGAGATGGAAAGAGACACAAGGAGATGGAATGATAAGAGAAGGAAAGAGACACAAGGAGATGGAAAGAGACACAAGGAGATGGAAAGAGACACAAGGAGATGGAAAGAGACACAAGGAGATGGAAAGAGACACAAGGAGATGGAATGATAATAGAAGGAAAGAGACACAAGGAGATGGAAAGAGACACAAGGAGATGGAAAGAGAATAGAAGGAAAGAGACACAAGGAGAAGGAAAGAGACACAAGGAGATGGAAAGAGACACAAGGAGAAGGAAAGAGACACAAGGAGATGGAATGATAATAGAAGGAAAGAGACACAAGGAGATGGAAAGAGACACAAGGAGAAGGAAAGAGACACAAGGAGATGGAAAGAGACACAAGTAGAAGGAAAGAGACACAAGGAGATGGAATGATAAGAGAAGGAAAGAGACACAAGGAGATGGAATGATAAGAGAAGGAAAGAGACACAAGGAGATGGAAAGAGACACAAGGAGATGGAATGATAAGAGAAGGAAAGAGACACAAGGAGAAGGAATGATAAGAGAAGGAAAGAGACACAAGGAGATGGAATGATAAGAGAAGGAAAGAGACACAAGGAGAAGGAATGATAAGAGAAGGAAAGAGACACAAGGAGATGGAATGATAGAGACACAAGGAGATGGAATGATAAGAGAAGGAAAGAGACACAAGGAGATGGAATGATAGAGACACAAGGAGATGGAATGATAATAGAAGGAAAGAGACACAAGGAGATGGAAAGAGACACAAGGAGAAGGAAAGAGACACAAGGAGATGGAAAGAGACACAAGTAGAAGGAAAGAGACACAAGGAGATGGAATGATAAGAGAAGGAAAGAAACACAAGTAGATGGAAAGAGACACAAGGAGAAGGAAAGAGACACAAGGAGATGGAAAGAGACACAAGTAGAAGGAAAGAGACACAAGGAGATGGAATGATAAGAGAAGGAAAGAAACACAAGTAGATGGAATGATAATAGAAGGAAAGAGACACAAGGAGATGGAAAGAGACACAAGTAGAAGGAAAGAGACACAAGGAGATGGAATGATAAGAGAAGGAAAGAGACACAAGGAGATGGAATGATAATAGAAGGAAAGAGACACAAGGAGATGGAATGATAATAGAAGGAAAGAGACACAAGGAGATGGAAAGAGACACAAGGAGAAGGAAAGAGACACAAGGAGATGGAAAGAGACACAAGTAGAAGGAAAGAGACACAAGGAGATGGAATGATAAGAGAAGGAAAGAAACACAAGTAGATGGAATGATAAGAGAAGGAAAGAGACACAAGGAGATGGAAAGAGACACAAGGAGAAGGAAAGAGACACAAGGAGATGGAAAGAGACACAAGTAGAAGGAAAGAGACACAAGGAGATGGAATGATAAGAGAAGGAAAGAAACACAAGTAGATGGAATGATAAGAGAAGGAAAGAGACACAAGGAGATGGAAAGAGACACAAGGAGAAGGAAAGAGACACAAGGAGATGGAAAGAGACACAAGGAGAAGGAAAGAGACACAAGGAGATGGAAAGAGACACAAGGAGAAGGAAAGAGACACAAGGAGATGGAAAGAGACACAAGGAGATGGAATGAGAATAGAAGGAAAGAGACACAAGGAGATGGAAAGAGACACAAGGAGATGGAAAGAGACACAAGGAGATGGAAAGAGACACAAGGAGATGGAAAGAGACACAAGGAGATGGAATGAGAATAGAAGGAAAGAGACACAAGGAGATGGAATGATAATAGAAGGAAAGAGACACAAGGAGATGGAAAGAGACACAAGGAGAAGGAAAGAGACACAAGGAGATGGAAAGAGACACAAGGAGATGGAAAGAGACACAAGGAGAAGGAAAGAGACACAAGGAGATGGAATGATAAGAGAAGGAAAGAGACACAAGGAGAAGGAATGATAAGAGAAGGAAAGAGACACAAGGAGATGGAATGATAATAGAAGGAAAGAGACACAAGGAGATGGAAAGAGAATAGAAGGAAAGAGACACAAGGAGATGGAAAGAGACACAAGGAGATGGAAAGAGAATAGAAGGAAAGAGACACAAGGAGATGGAAAGAGACACAAGGAGATGGAATGATAAGAGAAGGAAAGAGACACAAGGAGAAGGAAAGAGACACAAGGAGATGGAAAGAGACACAAGGAGATGGAAAGAGACACAAGGAGATGGAATGATAGAGACACAAGGAGATGGAATGATAAGAGAAGGAAAGAGACACAAGGAGATGGAATGATAATAGAAGGAAAGAGACACAAGGAGATGGAAAGAGACACAAGGAGATGGAAAGAGACACAAGTAGAAGGAAAGAGAATAGAAGGAAAGAGACACAAGGAGATGGAATGATAATAGAAGGAAAGAGACACAAGGAGATGGAAAGAGACACAAGGAGAAGGAAAGAGACACAAGGAGATGGAATGATAAGAGAAGGAAAGAGACACAAGGAGAAGGAAAGAGACACAAGGAGATGGAATGATAATAGAAGGAAAGAGACACAAGGAGATGGAAAGAGACACAAGGAGAAGGAAAGAGACACAAGGAGATGGAAAGAGACACAAGGAGATGGAAAGAGACACAAGGAGAAGGAAAGAGACACAAGGAGATGGAATGATAAGAGAAGGAAAGAGACACAAGGAGAAGGAATGATAAGAGAAGGAAAGAGACACAAGGAGATGGAATGATAATAGAAGGAAAGAGACACAAGGAGATGGAAAGAGAATAGAAGGAAAGAGACACAAGGAGATGGAAAGAGACACAAGGAGATGGAAAGAGAATAGAAGGAAAGAGACACAAGGAGATGGAAAGAGACACAAGGAGATGGAATGATAAGAGAAGGAAAGAGACACAAGGAGAAGGAAAGAGACACAAGGAGATGGAAAGAGACACAAGGAGATGGAAAGAGACACAAGGAGATGGAATGATAGAGACACAAGGAGATGGAAAGAGAATAGAAGGAAAGAGACACAAGGAGATGGAAAGAGACACAAGGAGATGGAAAGAGACACAAGGAGATGGAAAGAGACACAAGGAGATGGAAAGAGAATAGAAGGAAAGAGACACAAGGAGATGGAAAGAGACACAAGGAGATGGAAAGAGAATAGAAGGAAAGAGACACAAGGAGATGGAAAGAGACACAAGGAGAAGGAAAGAGACACAAGGAGATGGAATGATAAGAGAAGGAAAGAGACACAAGGAGATGGAATGATAATAGAAGGAAAGAGACACAAGGAGATGGAAAGAGACACAAGGAGATGGAAAGAGACACAAGTAGAAGGAAAGAGAATAGAAGGAAAGAGACACAAGGAGATGGAATGATAAGAGAAGGAAAGAAACACAAGTAGATGGAAGGAGACACAAGGAGATGGAAGGAGACACAAGGAGATGGAAAGAGACACAAGGAGAAGGAAAGAGACACAAGGAGATGGAATGATAAGAGAAGGAAAGAGACACAAGGAGAAGGAATGATAAGAGAAGGAAAGAGACACAAGGAGATGGAATGATAAGAGAAGGAAAGAGACACAAGGAGATGGAAAGAGACACAAGGAGATGGAAAGAGACACAAGGAGATGGAAAGAGAATAGAAGGAAAGAGACACAAGGAGATGGAATGATAATAGAAGGAAAGAGACACAAGGAGATGGAAAGAGACACAAGGAGATGGAAAGAGACACAAGGAGATGGAAAGAGAATAGAAGGAAAGAGACACAAGGAGATGGAAAGAGACACAAGGAGATGGAAAGAGAATAGAAGGAAAGAGACACAAGGAGATGGAAAGAGACACAAGGAGATGGAAAGAGACACAAGGAGATGGAAAGAGACACAAGGAGATGGAAAGAGACACAAGGAGATGGAAAGAGAATAGAAGGAAAGAGACACAAGGAGATGGAAAGAGACACAAGGAGATGGAAAGAGAATAGAAGGAAAGAGACACAAGGAGATGGAAAGAGACACAAGGAGATGGAAAGAGACACAAGGAGATGGAATGATAAGAGAAGGAAAGAGACACAAGGAGAAGGAATGATAAGAGAAGGAAAGAGACACAAGGAGATGGAATGATAAGAGAAGGAAAGAGACACAAGGAGAAGGAATGATAAGAGAAGGAAAGAGACACAAGGAGATGGAATGATAAGAGAAGGAAAGAGACACAAGGAGATGGAAAGAGACACAAGGAGATGGAATGATAAGAGAAGGAAAGAGACACAAGGAGATGGAAAGAGACACAAGGAGATGGAATGATAAGAGAAGGAAAGAGACACAAGGAGAAGGAAAGAGACACAAGGAGATGGAATGATAAGAGAAGGAAAGAGACACAAGGAGAAGGAATGATAAGAGAAGGAAAGAGACACAAGGAGATGGAATGATAAGAGAAGGAAAGAGACACAAGGAGAAGGAATGATAAGAGAAGGAAAGAGACACAAGGAGATGGAAAGAGACACAAGGAGAAGGAATGATAAGAGAAGGAAAGAGACACAAGGAGATGGAATGATAAGAGAAGGAAAGAGACACAAGGAGATGGAAAGAGACACAAGGAGATGGAAAGAGACACAAGGAGATGGAAAGAGACACAAGGAGATGGAAAGAGACACAAGGAGATGGAAAGAGAATAGAAGGAAAGAGACACAAGGAGATGGAAAGAGACACAAGGAGATGGAAAGAGACACAAGTAGAAGGAAAGAGACACAAGGAGATGGAAAGAGACACAAGGAGAAGGAAAGAGACACAAGGAGATGGAATGATAAGAGAAGGAAAGAGACACAAGGAGAAGGAAAGAGACACAAGGAGATGGAATGATAAGAGAAGGAAAGAAACACAAGTAGATGGAATGATAAGAGAAGGAAAGAGACACAAGGAGATGGAAAGAGACACAAGGAGAAGGAAAGAGACACAAGGAGATGGAAAGAGACACAAGGAGATGGAAAGAGAATAGAAGGAAAGAGACACAAGGAGATGGAAAGAGACACAAGGAGATGGAAAGAGAATAGAAGGAAAGAGACACAAGGAGATGGAAAGAGACACAAGGAGATGGAAAGAGACACAAGGAGATGGAATGATAATAGAAGGAAAGAGACACAAGGAGATGGAAAGAGACACAAGGAGATGGAAAGAGAATAGAAGGAAAGAGACACAAGGAGATGGAAAGAGACACAAGGAGATGGAAAGAGACACAAGTAGAAGGAAAGAGACACAAGGAGATGGAATGATAAGAGAAGGAAAGAAACACAAGTAGATGGAATGATAAGAGAAGGAAAGAGACACAAGGAGATGGAAAGAGACACAAGGAGAAGGAAAGAGACACAAGGAGATGGAAAGAGACACAAGTAGAAGGAAAGAGACACAAGGAGATGGAATGATAAGAGAAGGAAAGAAACACAAGTAGATGGAATGATAAGAGAAGGAAAGAGACACAAGGAGATGGAAAGAGACACAAGGAGAAGGAAAGAGACACAAGGAGATGGAAAGAGACACAAGGAGAAGGAAAGAGACACAAGGAGATGGAATGATAATAGAAGGAAAGAGACACAAGGAGATGGAAAGAGACACAAGGAGATGGAAAGAGACACAAGGAGATGGAAAGAGACACAAGGAGATGGAATGATAAGAGAAGGAAAGAGACACAAGGAGATGGAAAGAGACACAAGGAGATGGAAGGAGACACAAGGAGATGGAAGGAGACACAAGGAGATGGAAAGAGACACAAGGAGATGGAAAGAGACACAAGGAGAAGGAAAGAGACACAAGGAGATGGAATGATAAGAGAAGGAAAGAGACACAAGGAGAAGGAAAGAGACACAAGGAGATGGAAAGAGACACAAGGAGATGGAAAGAGACACAAGGAGATGGAAAGAGAATAGAAGGAAAGAGACACAAGGAGATGGAAAGAGACACAAGGAGATGGAAAGAGACACAAGGAGATGGAATGATAATAGAAGGAAAGAGACACAAGGAGATGGAAAGAGACACAAGGAGATGGAAAGAGACACAAGGAGATGGAAAGAGACACAAGGAGATGGAAAGAGACACAAGGAGATGGAAAGAGAATAGAAGGAAAGAGACACAAGGAGATGGAAAGAGACACAAGGAGATGGAATGATAAGAGAAGGAAAGAGACACAAGGAGATGGAAAGAGACACAAGGAGATGGAAAGAGAATAGAAGGAAAGAGACACAAGGAGATGGAAAGAGACACAAGGAGATGGAAAGAGACACAAGTAGAAGGAAAGAGACACAAGGAGATGGAATGATAAGAGAAGGAAAGAAACACAAGTAGATGGAATGATAAGAGAAGGAAAGAGACACAAGGAGAAGGAAAGAGACACAAGGAGATGGAAAGAGACACAAGGAGATGGAAAGAGACACAAGGAGATGGAAAGAGAATAGAAGGAAAGAGACACAAGGAGATGGAAAGAGACACAAGGAGATGGAAAGAGACACAAGGAGATGGAATGATAATAGAAGGAAAGAAACACAAGGAGATGGAAAGAGACACAAGGAGAAGGAAAGAGACACAAGGAGATGGAAAGAGACACAAGTAGAAGGAAAGAGACACAAGGAGATGGAATGATAAGAGAAGGAAAGAAACACAAGTAGATGGAATGATAAGAGAAGGAAAGAGACACAAGGAGATGGAAAGAGACACAAGGAGAAGGAAAGAGACACAAGGAGATGGAAAGAGACACAAGGAGAAGGAAAGAGACACAAGGAGATGGAATGATAATAGAAGGAAAGAGACACAAGGAGATGGAAAGAGACACAAGGAGATGGAAAGAGACACAAGGAGATGGAAAGAGACACAAGGAGAAGGAAAGAGACACAAGGAGATGGAAAGAGACACAAGTAGAAGGAAAGAGACACAAGGAGATGGAATGATAAGAGAAGGAAAGAAACACAAGTAGATGGAATGATAAGAGAAGGAAAGAGACACAAGGAGATGGAAAGAGACACAAGGAGAAGGAAAGAGACACAAGGAGATGGAAAGAGACACAAGGAGAAGGAAAGAGACACAAGGAGATGGAATGATAATAGAAGGAAAGAGACACAAGGAGATGGAAAGAGACACAAGGAGATGGAAAGAGACACAAGGAGATGGAAAGAGACACAAGGAGATGGAATGATAAGAGAAGGAAAGAGACACAAGGAGATGGAAAGAGACACAAGGAGATGGAAGGAGACACAAGGAGATGGAAGGAGACACAAGGAGATGGAAAGAGACACAAGGAGATGGAAAGAGACACAAGGAGAAGGAAAGAGACACAAGGAGATGGAATGATAAGAGAAGGAAAGAGACACAAGGAGAAGGAAAGAGACACAAGGAGATGGAAAGAGACACAAGGAGATGGAAAGAGACACAAGGAGATGGAATGATAATAGAAGGAAAGAGACACAAGGAGATGGAATGATAAGAGAAGGAAAGAGACACAAGTAGATGGAATGATAATAGAAGGAAAGAGACACAAGGAGATGGAAAGAGACACAAGGAGATGGAAAGAGACACAAGGAGATGGAATGATAAGAGAAGGAAAGAGACACAAGGAGATGGAAAGAGACACAAGGAGATGGAAAGAGACACAAGGAGATGGAAAGAGACACAAGGAGATGGAAAGAGACACAAGGAGATGGAATGATAATAGAAGGAAAGAGACACAAGGAGATGGAAAGAGACACAAGGAGATGGAAAGAGAATAGAAGGAAAGAGACACAAGGAGATGGAAAGAGACACAAGGAGATGGAAAGAGACACAAGTAGAAGGAAAGAGACACAAGGAGATGGAATGATAAGAGAAGGAAAGAAACACAAGTAGATGGAAGGAGACACAAGGAGATGGAAGGAGACACAAGGAGATGGAAAGAGACACAAGGAGATGGAAAGAGACACAAGGAGAAGGAAAGAGACACAAGGAGATGGAATGATAAGAGAAGGAAAGAGACACAAGGAGAAGGAAAGAGACACAAGGAGATGGAATGATAAGAGAAGGAAAGAGACACAAGGAGAAGGAATGATAAGAGAAGGAAAGAGACACAAGGAGATGGAATGATAAGAGAAGGAAAGAGACACAAGGAGATGGAAAGAGACACAAGGAGATGGAAAGAGACACAAGGAGATGGAAAGAGACACAAGGAGATGGAATGATAAGAGAAGGAAAGAGACACAAGGAGATGGAAAGAGACACAAGGAGATGGAAGGAGACACAAGGAGATGGAAGGAGACACAAGGAGATGGAAAGAGACACAAGGAGATGGAAAGAGACACAAGGAGAAGGAAAGAGACACAAGGAGATGGAATGATAAGAGAAGGAAAGAGACACAAGGAGAAGGAAAGAGACACAAGGAGATGGAAAGAGACACAAGGAGATGGAAAGAGACACAAGGAGATGGAATGATAATAGAAGGAAAGAGACACAAGGAGATGGAATGATAAGAGAAGGAAAGAGACACAAGTAGATGGAATGATAATAGAAGGAAAGAGACACAAGGAGATGGAAAGAGACACAAGGAGATGGAATGATAAGAGAAGGAAAGAGACACAAGGAGAAGGAAAGAGACACAAGGAGAAGGAAAGAGACACAAGGAGATGGAAAGAGACACAAGGAGATGGAAAGAGACACAAGGAGAAGGAAAGAGACACAAGGAGATGGAATGATAAGAGAAGGAAAGAGACACAAGGAGATGGAATGATAATAGAAGGAAAGAGACACAAGGAGATGGAAAGAGACACAAGGAGATGGAAAGAGACACAAGTAGAAGGAAAGAGAATAGAAGGAAAGAGACACAAGGAGATGGAATGATAAGAGAAGGAAAGAGACACAAGTAGATGGAATGATAATAGAAGGAAAGAGACACAAGGAGATGGAAAGAGACACAAGGAGATGGAAAGAGACACAAGGAGAAGGAAAGAGACACAAGGAGATGGAATGATAAGAGAAGGAAAGAGACACAAGGAGAAGGAATGATAAGAGAAGGAAAGAAACACAAGGAGATGGAAAGAGACACAAGGAGAAGGAAAGAGACACAAGGAGATGGAATGATAAGAGAAGGAAAGAGACACAAGGAGAAGGAAAGAGACACAAGGAGATGGAAAGAGACACAAGGAGATGGAAAGAGACACAAGGAGAAGGAAAGAGACACAAGGAGATGGAATGATAATAGAAGGAAAGAGACACAAGGAGATGGAATGATAAGAGAAGGAAAGAGACACAAGTAGATGGAATGATAATAGAAGGAAAGAGACACAAGGAGATGGAAAGAGACACAAGGAGATGGAAAGAGACACAAGGAGATGGAATGATAAGAGAAGGAAAGAGACACAAGGAGATGGAAAGAGACACAAGGAGATGGAAAGAGACACAAGGAGATGGAAAGAGACACAAGGAGATGGAAAGAGACACAAGGAGATGGAATGATAATAGAAGGAAAGAGACACAAGGAGATGGAAAGAGACACAAGGAGATGGAAAGAGAATAGAAGGAAAGAGACACAAGGAGATGGAAAGAGACACAAGGAGATGGAAAGAGACACAAGTAGAAGGAAAGAGACACAAGGAGATGGAATGATAAGAGAAGGAAAGAAACACAAGTAGATGGAAGGAGACACAAGGAGATGGAAGGAGACACAAGGAGATGGAAAGAGACACAAGGAGATGGAAAGAGACACAAGGAGAAGGAAAGAGACACAAGGAGATGGAATGATAAGAGAAGGAAAGAGACACAAGGAGAAGGAATGATAAGAGAAGGAAAGAGACACAAGGAGATGGAATGATAAGAGAAGGAAAGAGACACAAGGAGATGGAAAGAGACACAAGGAGATGGAAAGAGACACAAGGAGAAGGAAAGAGACACAAGGAGATGGAATGATAAGAGAAGGAAAGAGACACAAGGAGATGGAATGATAAGAGAAGGAAAGAGACACAAGTAGATGGAATGATAATAGAAGGAAAGAAACACAAGGAGATGGAAAGAGACACAAGGAGATGGAATGATAAGAGAAGGAAAGAGACACAAGGAGATGGAAAGAGACACAAGGAGATGGAAA
The DNA here is from genome assembly GCA_027917425.1 of Gastrophryne carolinensis. NCBI lineage: Eukaryota > Metazoa > Chordata > Amphibia > Anura > Microhylidae > Gastrophryne > Gastrophryne carolinensis. The sequence goes on along the minus strand of JAQIHN010000227.1, from coordinate 11,145 downwards.
GAGACACAAGGAGATGGAAAGAGACACAAGGAGATGGAATGATAAGAGAAGGAAAGAGACACAAGGAGAAGGAAAGAGACACAAGGAGATGGAAAGAGACACAAGGAGATGGAAAGAGACACAAGGAGATGGAAAGAGACACAAGGAGATGGAAAGAGACACAAGGAGAAGGAAAGAGACACAAGGAGATGGAAAGAGACACAAGGAGATGGAAAGAGACACAAGGAGATGGAATGATAAGAGAAGGAAAGAGACACAAGGAGATGGAAAGAGACACAAGGAGATGGAAGGAGACACAAGGAGATGGAAGGAGACACAAGGAGATGGAAAGAGACACAAGGAGATGGAAAGAGACACAAGGAGAAGGAAAGAGACACAAGGAGATGGAATGATAAGAGAAGGAAAGAGACACAAGGAGAAGGAATGATAAGAGAAGGAAAGAGACACAAGGAGATGGAATGATAAGAGAAGGAAAGAGACACAAGGAGATGGAAAGAGACACAAGGAGATGGAAAGAGACACAAGGAGATGGAATGATAAGAGAAGGAAAGAGACACAAGGAGATGGAATGATAAGAGAAGGAAAGAGACACAAGTAGATGGAATGATAAGAGAAGGAAAGAGACACAAGTAGATGGAATGATAAGAGAAGGAAAGAGACACAAGTAGATGGAATGATAATAGAAGGAAAGAAACACAAGGAGATGGAAAGAGACACAAGGAGATGGAATGATAATAGAAGGAAAGAGACACAAGGAGAAGGAAAGAGACACAAGGAGATGGAAAGAGACACAAGGAGATGGAAAGAGACACAAGGAGATGGAATGATAAGAGAAGGAAAGAGACACAAGGAGATGGAAAGAGACACAAGGAGATGGAAGGAGACACAAGGAGATGGAAGGAGACACAAGGAGATGGAATGATAAGAGAAGGAAAGAGACACAAGGAGAAGGAATGATAATAGAAGGAAAGAGACACAAGGAGATGGAAAGAGACACAAGGAGATGGAAAGAGACACAAGGAGATGGAAAGAGACACAAGGAGAAGGAAAGAGACACAAGGAGATGGAATGATAAGAGAAGGAAAGAGACACAAGGAGATGGAATGATAAGAGAAGGAAAGAGACACAAGTAGATGGAATGATAAGAGAAGGAAAGAGACACAAGTAGATGGAATGATAAGAGAAGGAAAGAGACACAAGTAGATGGAATGATAAGAGAAGGAAAGAGACACAAGTAGATGGAATGATAAGAGAAGGAAAGAGACACAAGTAGATGCAATGATAAGAGAAGGAAAGAGACACAAGGAGATGGAATGATAAGAGAAGGAAAGAGACACAAGGAGATGGAATGATAAGAGAAGGAAAGAGACACAAGTAGATGGAATGATAAGAGAAGGAAAGAGACACAAGGAGATGGAATGATAAGAGAAGGAAAGAGACACAAGGAGAAGGAATGATAATAGAAGGAAAGAGACACAAGGAGATGGAAAGAGACACAAGGAGATGGAATGATAATAGAAGGAAAGAGACACAAGGAGATGGAAAGAGACACAAGGAGAAGGAAAGAGACACAAGGAGATGGAATGATAAGAGAAGGAAAGAGACACAAGGAGAAGGAAAGAGACACAAGGAGATGGAATGATAATAGAAGGAAAGAGACACAAGGAGATGGAAAGAGACACAAGGAGAAGGAAAGAGACACAAGGAGATGGAAAGAGACACAAGGAGAAGGAAAGAGACACAAGGAGATGGAAAGAGACACAAGGAGAAGGAATGATAATAGAAGGAAAGAGACACAAGGAGATGGAAAGAGACACAAGGAGATGGAAAGAGACACAAGGAGAAGGAAAGAGACACAAGGAGATGGAATGATAAGAGAAGGAAAGAGACACAAGGAGATGGAAAGAGACACAAGGAGATGGAAAGAGACACAAGGAGATGGAAAGAGACACAAGGAGAAGGAAAGAGACACAAGGAGAAGGAATGATAATAGAAGGAAAGAGACACAAGGAGATGGAAAGAGACACAAGGAGATGGAAAGAGACACAAGGAGATGGAAAGAGACACAAGGAGAAGGAAAGAGACACAAGGAGATGGAATGATAAGAGAAGGAAAGAGACACAAGGAGAAGGAAAGAGACACAAGGAGATGGAATGATAAGAGAAGGAAAGAGACACAAGGAGATGGAAAGAGACACAAGGAGATGGAAAGAGACACAAGGAGATGGAATGATAAGAGAAGGAAAGAGACACAAGGAGAAGGAAAGAGACACAAGGAGAAGGAAAGAGACACAAGGAGATGGAATGATAATAGAAGGAAAGAGACACAAGGAGATGGAAAGAGACACAAGGAGATGGAAAGAGACACAAGGAGATGGAAAGAGACACAAGGAGATGGAATGATAATAGAAGGAAAGAGACACAAGGAGATGGAAAGAGACACAAGGAGATGGAATGATAAGAGAAGGAAAGAGACACAAGGAGAAGGAAAGAGACACAAGGAGATGGAATGATAAGAGAAGGAAAGAGACACAAGGAGAAGGAAAGAGACACAAGGAGATGGAATGATAAGAGAAGGAAAGAGACACAAGGAGAAGGAAAGAGACACAAGGAGATGGAATGATAAGAGAAGGAAAGAGACACAAGGAGAAGGAAAGAGACACAAGGAGATGGAAAGAGACACAAGGAGATGGAAAGAGACACAAGGAGATGGAAAGAGAATAGAAGGAAAGAGACACAAGGAGATGGAAAGAGACACAAGGAGATGGAAAGAGAATAGAAGGAAAGAGACACAAGGAGATGGAAAGAGACACAAGGAGATGGAAAGAGACACAAGGAGATGGAATGATAATAGAAGGAAAGAGACACAAGGAGAAGGAAAGAGACACAAGGAGATGGAAAGAGACACAAGGAGATGGAAAGAGAATAGAAGGAAAGAGACACAAGGAGAAGGAAAGAGACACAAGGAGATGGAAAGAGACACAAGGAGAAGGAAAGAGACACAAGGAGATGGAAAGAGACACAAGGAGAAGGAAAGAGACACAAGGAGATGGAATGATAAGAGAAGGAAAGAGACACAAGGAGAAGGAAAGAGACACAAGGAGATGGAATGATAAGAGAAGGAAAGAGACACAAGGAGATGGAAAGAGACACAAGGAGATGGAATGATAAGAGAAGGAAAGAGACACAAGGAGAAGGAAAGAGACACAAGGAGATGGAATGATAAGAGAAGGAAAGAGACACAAGGAGATGGAAAGAGACACAAGGAGATGGAAAGAGAATAGAAGGAAAGAGACACAAGGAGATGGAATGATAATAGAAGGAAAGAGACACAAGGAGATGGAAAGAGACACAAGGAGATGGAAAGAGACACAAGGAGATGGAAAGAGACACAAGGAGATGGAATGATAATAGAAGGAAAGAGACACAAGGAGATGGAAAGAGACACAAGGAGATGGAAAGAGACACAAGGAGATGGAAAGAGACACAAGGAGATGGAATGATAATAGAAGGAAAGAGACACAAGGAGATGGAAAGAGACACAAGGAGATGGAAAGAGACACAAGGAGATGGAAAGAGACACAAGGAGATGGAAAGAGAATAGAAGGAAAGAGACACAAGGAGATGGAATGATAAGAGAAGGAAAGAGACACAAGGAGAAGGAATGATAAGAGAAGGAAAGAGACACAAGGAGATGGAATGATAAGAGAAGGAAAGAGACACAAGGAGAAGGAATGATAAGAGAAGGAAAGAGACACAAGGAGATGGAATGATAAGAGAAGGAAAGAGACACAAGGAGAAGGAATGATAAGAGAAGGAAAGAGACACAAGGAGATGGAATGATAAGAGAAGGAAAGAGACACAAGGAGATGGAATGATAAGAGAAGGAAAGAGACACAAGGAGAAGGAATGATAAGAGAAGGAAAGAGACACAAGGAGATGGAATGATAAGAGAAGGAAAGAGACACAAGGAGATGGAAAGAGACACAAGGAGATGGAATGATAAGAGAAGGAAAGAGACACAAGGAGATGGAAAGAGACACAAGGAGATGGAATGATAAGAGAAGGAAAGAGACACAAGGAGAAGGAAAGAGACACAAGGAGATGGAATGATAAGAGAAGGAAAGAGACACAAGGAGAAGGAAAGAGACACAAGGAGATGGAATGATAAGAGAAGGAAAGAGACACAAGGAGAAGGAATGATAAGAGAAGGAAAGAGACACAAGGAGATGGAATGATAAGAGAAGGAAAGAGACACAAGGAGAAGGAATGATAAGAGAAGGAAAGAGACACAAGGAGATGGAATGATAAGAGAAGGAAAGAGACACAAGGAGATGGAAAGAGACACAAGGAGATGGAATGATAAGAGAAGGAAAGAGACACAAGGAGAAGGAAAGAGACACAAGGAGATGGAATGATAAGAGAAGGAAAGAGACACAAGGAGAAGGAAAGAGACACAAGGAGATGGAAAGAGACACAAGGAGAAGGAAAGAGACACAAGGAGATGGAATGATAAGAGAAGGAAAGAGACACAAGGAGATGGAAAGAGACACAAGGAGATGGAATGATAAGAGAAGGAAAGAGACACAAGGAGATGGAATGATAAGAGAAGGAAAGAGACACAAGGAGAAGGAATGATAAGAGAAGGAAAGAGACACAAGGAGATGGAATGATAAGAGAAGGAAAGAGACACAAGGAGAAGGAATGATAAGAGAAGGAAAGAGACACAAGGAGATGGAATGATAAGAGAAGGAAAGAGACACAAGGAGAAGGAATGATAAGAGAAGGAAAGAGACACAAGGAGATGGAATGATAAGAGAAGGAAAGAGACACAAGGAGATGGAAAGAGACACAAGGAGATGGAATGATAAGAGAAGGAAAGAGACACAAGGAGAAGGAAGAGACACAAGGAGATGGAATGATAAGAGAAGGAAAGAGACACAAGGAGAAGGAAAGAGACACAAGGAGATGGAAAGAGACACAAGGAGAAGGAAAGAGACACAAGGAGATGGAATGATAAGAGAAGGAAAGAGACACAAGGAGATGGAAAGAGACACAAGGAGATGGAATGATAAGAGAAGGAAAGAGACACAAGGAGATGGAATGATAAGAGAAGGAAAGAGACACAAGGAGAAGGAAAGAGACACAAGGAGATGGAATGATAAGAGAAGGAAAGAGACACAAGGAGATGGAATGATAAGAGAAGGAAAGAGACACAAGTAGATGGAATGATAAGAGAAGGAAAGAGACACAAGTAGATGGAATGATAAGAGAAGGAAAGAGACACAAGTAGATGGAATGATAATAGAAGGAAAGAGACACAAGGAGATGGAAAGAGACACAAGGAGATGGAATGATAAGAGAAGGAAAGAGACACAAGGAGATGGAATGATAAGAGAAGGAAAGAGACACAAGGAGAAGGAATGATAAGAGAAGGAAAGAGACACAAGGAGATGGAATGATAAGAGAAGGAAAGAGACACAAGGAGATGGAAAGAGACACAAGGAGATGGAATGATAAGAGAAGGAAAGAGACACAAGGAGAAGGAAAGAGACACAAGGAGATGGAAAGAGACACAAGGAGATGGAAAGAGACACAAGGAGATGGAATGATAAGAGAAGGAAAGAAACACAAGTAGATGGAATGATAAGAGAAGGAAAGAGACACAAGGAGATGGAAAGAGACACAAGGAGAAGGAAAGAGACACAAGGAGATGGAAAGAGACACAAGGAGAAGGAAAGAGACACAAGGAGATGGAATGATAAGAGAAGGAAAGAGACACAAGGAGAAGGAAAGAGACACAAGGAGATGGAAAGAGACACAAGGAGATGGAATGATAAGAGAAGGAAAGAGACACAAGGAGATGGAATGATAATAGAAGGAAAGAGACACAAGGAGATGGAAAGAGACACAAGGAGATGGAAAGAGACACAAGGAGATGGAATGATAATAGAAGGAAAGAGACACAAGGAGATGGAAAGAGACACAAGGAGATGGAAAGAGACACAAGGAGATGGAATGATAAGAGAAGGAAAGAGACACAAGGAGATGGAAAGAGACACAAGGAGATGGAATGATAAGAGAAGGAAAGAGACACAAGGAGATGGAATGATAAGAGAAGGAAAGAGACACAAGGAGATGGAATGATAAGAGAAGGAAAGAGACACAAGGAGATGGAATGATAAGAGAAGGAAAGAGACACAAGGAGAAGGAATGATAAGAGAAGGAAAGAGACACAAGGAGATGGAAAGAGACACAAGGAGAAGGAAAGAGACACAAGGAGATGGAAAGAGACACAAGGAGAAGGAAAGAGACACAAGGAGATGGAATGATAATAGAAGGAAAGAGACACAAGGAGATGGAAAGAGACACAAGGAGATGGAAAGAGACACAAGGAGAAGGAAAGAGACACAAGGAGATGGAATGATAAGAGAAGGAAAGAGACACAAGGAGAAGGAATGATAAGAGAAGGAAAGAGACACAAGGAGATGGAATGATAAGAGAAGGAAAGAGACACAAGGAGATGGAAAGAGACACAAGGAGATGGAAAGAGACACAAGGAGAAGGAAAGAGACACAAGGAGATGGAATGATAAGAGAAGGAAAGAGACACAAGGAGATGGAATGATAGAGACACAAGGAGATGGAATGATAAGAGAAGGAAAGAGACACAAGGAGATGGAATGATAATAGAAGGAAAGAGACACAAGGAGATGGAAAGAGACACAAGGAGATGGAAAGAGACACAAGGAGATGGAATGATAATAGAAGGAAAGAGACACAAGGAGATGGAAAGAGACACAAGGAGATGGAAAGAGACACAAGGAGATGAATGATAATAGAAGGAAAGAGACACAAGGAGATGGAAAGAGACACAAGGAGATGGAATGATAAGAGAAGGAAAGAGACACAAGGAGAAGGAAAGAGACACAAGGAGATGGAAAGAGACACAAGGAGATGGAATGATAAGAGAAGGAAAGAGACACAAGGAGATGGAAAGAGACACAAGGAGATGAATGATAAGAGAAGGAAAGAGACACAAGGAGAAGGAAAGAGACACAGGAGATGGAATGATAAGAGAAGGAAAGAGACACAAGGAGATGGAATGATAAGAGAAGGAAAGAGACACAAGGAGATGGAATGATAGAGACACAAGGAGATGGAATGATAAGAGAAGAAAGAGACACAAGGAGATGGAATGATAATAGAAGGAAAGAGACACAAGGAGATGGAAAGAGACACAAGGAGATGGAAAGAGACACAAGGAGATGGAATGATAATAGAAGGAAAGAGACACAAGGAGATGGAAAGAGACACAAGAGATGGAAAGAGACACAAGGAGATGGAATGATAAGAGAAGGAAAGAGACACAAGGAGATGGAAAGAGACACAAGAGATGAATGATAAGAGAAGGAAAGAGACACAAGGAGATGGAATGATAAGAGAAGGAAAGAGACACAAGGAGATGGAATGATAAGAGAAGGAAAGAGACACAAGGAGATGGAATGATAAGAGAAGGAAAGAGACACAAGGAGATGGAATGATAAGAGAAGGAAAGAGACACAAGGAGAAGGAATGATAGAGAAGGAAAGAGACACAAGGAGATGGAATGATAAGAGAAGGAAAGAGACACAAGGAGATGGAAAGAGACACAAGGAGATGGAATGATAAGAGAAGGAAAGAGACACAAGGAGATGGAAAGAGACACAAGGAGATGGAATGATAAGAGAAGGAAAGAGACACAAGGAGAAGGAAAGAGACACAAGGAGATGGAAAGAGACACAAGGAGATGGAAAGAGAATAGAAGGAAAGAGACACAAGGAGATGGAAAGAGACACAAGGAGATGGAATGATAAGAGAAGGAAAGAAACACAAGTTAGATGGAATGATAAGAGAAGGAAAGAGACACAAGGAGATGGAAAGAGACACAAGGAGAAGGAAAGAGACACAAGGAGATGGAAAGAGACACAAGGAGAAGGAAAGAGACACAAGGAGATGGAATGATAAGAGAAGGAAAGAGACACAAGGAGAAGGAAAGAGACACAAGGAGATGGAATGATAAGAGAAGGAAAGAGACACAAGGAGAAGGAAAGAGACACAAGGAGATGGAAAGAGACACAAGGAGATGGAAAGAGACACAAGGAGATGGAAAGAGACACAAGGAGAAGGAAAGAGACACAAGGAGATGGAATGATAATAGAAGAAAGAGACACAAGGAGAAGGAAAGAGACACAAGGAGATGGAATGATAAGAGAAGGAAATAGACACAAGGAGAAGGAAAGAGACACAAGGAGATGGAATGATAAGAGAAGGAAAGAGACACAAGGAGATGGAAAGAGACACAAGGAGATGGAAAGAGACACAAGGAGATGAATGATAAGAGAAGGAAAGAGACACAAGGAGATGGAAAGAGACACAAGGAGATGGAAAGAGACACAAGGAGAAGGAAAGAGACACAAGGAGATGGAATGATAATAGAAGGAAAGAGACACAAGGAGATGGAATGATAATAGAAGGAAAGAGACACAAGGAGAAGGAAAGAGACACAAGGAGATGGAAAGAGACACAAGGAGATGGAAAGAGACACAAGGAGATGGAAAGAGAATAGAAGGAAAGAGACACAAGGAGATGGAAAGAGACACAAGGAGATGGAATGATAATAGAAGGAAAGAGACACAAGGAGATGGAAAGAGAATAGAAGGAAAGAGACTACAAGGAGATGGAAAGAGACACAAGGAGATGGAAAGAGACACAAGGAGATGGAAAGAGAATAGAAGGAAAGAGACACAAGGAGATGGAATGATAATAGAAGGAAAGAGACACAAGGAGATGGAAAGAGACACAAGGAGATGGAAAGAGACACAAGGAGATGGAAAGAGAATAGAAGGAAAGAGACACAAGGAGATGGAAAGAGACACAAGGAGATGGAAAGAGAATAGAAGGAAAGAGACACAAGGAGATGGAAAGAGACACAAGGAGATGGAAAGAGACACAAGGAGATGGAAAGAGAATAGAAGGAAAGAGACACAAGGAGATGGAAAGAGACACAAGGAGATGGAAAGAGACACAAGTAGAAGGAAAGAGACACAAGGAGATGGAATGATAAGAGAAGGAAAGAAACACAAGTAGATGGAATGATAAGAGAAGGAAAGAGACACAAGGAGATGGAAAGAGACACAAGGAGAAGGAAAGAGACACAAGGAGATGGAAAGAGACACAAGTAGAAGGAAAGAGACACAAGGAGATGGAATGATAAGAGAAGGAAAGAAACACAAGTAGATGGAATGATAAGAGAAGGAAAGAGACACAAGGAGATGGAAAGAGACACAAGGAGAAGGAAAGAGACACAAGGAGATGGAAAGAGACACAAGGAGAAGGAAAGAGACACAAGGAGATGGAATGATAATAGAAGGAAAGAGACACAAGGAGATGGAAAGAGACACAAGGAGATGGAAAGAGACACAAGGAGATGGAAAGAGACACAAGGAGATGGAATGATAAGAGAAGGAAAGAGACACAAGGAGATGGAAAGAGACACAAGGAGATGGAAGGAGACACAAGGAGATGGAAGGAGACACAAGGAGATGGAAAGAGACACAAGGAGATGGAAAGAGACACAAGGAGAAGGAAAGAGACACAAGAGATGGAATGATAAGAGAAGGAAAGAGACACAAGGAGATGGAATGATAAGAGAAGGAAAGAGACACAAGTAGATGGAATGATAATAGAAGGAAAGAGACACAAGGAGATGGAAAGAGACACAAGGAGATGGAAAGAGACACAAGGAGATGGAATGATAAGAGAAGGAAAGAGACACAAGGAGATGGAAAGAGACACAAGGAGATGGAAAGAGACACAAGGAGATGGAAAGAGACACAAGGAGATGGAAAGAGACACAAGGAGATGGAATGATAAGAGAAGGAAAGAGACACAAGGAGAAGGAATGATAAGAGAAGGAAAGAGACACAAGGAGATGGAATGATAAGAGAAGGAAAGAGACACAAGGAGATGGAATGATAAGAGAAGGAAAGAGACACAAGGAGATGGAAAGAGACACAAGGAGATGGAATGATAAGAGAAGGAAAGAGACACAAGGAGATGGAAAGAGACACAAGGAGATGGAATGATAAGAGAAGGAAAGAGACACAAGGAGATGGAAAGAGACACAAGGAGATGGAATGATAAGAGAAGGAAAGAGACACAAGGAGAAGGAAAGAGACACAAGGAGATGGAAAGAGACACAAGGAGATGGAAAGAGACACAAGGAGAAGGAAAGAGACACAAGGAGATGGAATGATAATAGAAGGAAAGAGACACAAGGAGATGGAAAGAGACACAAGGAGATGGAAAGAGACACAAGGAGATGGAAAGAGACACAAGGAGATGGAAAGAGACACAAGGAGATGGAATGATAAGAGAAGGAAAGAGACACAAGGAGATGGAAAGAGACACAAGGAGATGGAATGATAAGAGAAGGAAAGAAACACAAGTAGATGGAATGATAAGAGAAGGAAAGAGACACAAGGAGATGGAAAGAGACACAAGGAGATGGAAAGAGAATAGAAGGAAAGAGACACAAGGAGATGGAAAGAGACACAAGGAGATGGAAAGAGACACAAGTAGAAGGAAAGAGACACAAGGAGATGGAATGATAAGAGAAGGAAAGAAACACAAGTAGATGGAAGGAGACACAAGGAGATGGAAGGAGACACAAGGAGATGGAAAGAGACACAAGGAGAAGGAAAGAGACACAAGGAGATGGAATGATAAGAGAAGGAAAGAGACACAAGGAGAAGGAATGATAAGAGAAGGAAAGAGACACAAGGAGATGGAATGATAAGAGAAGGAAAGAGACACAAGGAGATGGAAAGAGACACAAGGAGATGGAAAGAGACACAAGGAGAAGGAAAGAGACACAAGGAGATGGAATGATAAGAGAAGGAAAGAGACACAAGGAGATGGAATGATAAGAGAAGGAAAGAGACACAAGGAGAAGGAAAGAGACACAAGGAGAAGGAAAGAGACACAAGGAGATGGAATGATAAGAGAAGGAAAGAGACACAAGGAGATGGAATGATAGAGACACAAGGAGATGGAATGATAAGAGAAGGAAAGAGACACAAGGAGATGGAATGATAGAGACACAA
>JAQIHN010000525.1:57500-98337 GCA_027917425.1 Gastrophryne carolinensis | reverse complement strand
TTTCCTTTGCAGGTCCTAGGGGAGACTTCTGGGGCAGGGGCAGAGGTCGTGCCCGCTCTGGATCTTCCTGGGGGTCCAAGCCCAAATCTGTCGCCAAGCCTCCTCAGCCATGAGGGGGCGCCCTCACCCATGTGGGTGGGGGGACGGCTGCGGCTCTTCGCTCATGTCTAGGGACAGCAGGTCTCAGACAGGTGGATTCTGGAGGTTGTGCCCTCCGGCTACAAGCTAGAGTTCGCTGCCTGGCCGCCTCCAAGATTCCTCAGGTCTTGGATTCCTCTAGAACCCCTGGCAGCTCAGGGTCTGTTTCTGACTGTACAAAACCTATTGGACATGGGGGTCATCTGTCAGGTCCCTCCTGGGGAGAGTGGTCTGGGTTTTTATTCCAATTTCTTCACAGTACCCAAAAGGAATGGTTCCATCAGATCCATCCTGGACTTAAAGCTTCTCAACAAGTTCATCAGGATCAGACACTTTCGCATGGAGACCCTGGGCTCCGCAATCAGCTCTTTGCACCGGGGGACTTCATGACCTCCATAGACATCAAAGATGCTTACCTTCATGTACCAGTCTTCCCAGGGCATCGGAGATTTCTCAGGTTCCCACTGGAGGACCAGCACTACCAATTTGTGGGCACTGCCCTTCGGTCTCACCTCGGCCCCCAGGGTCTTCACCAAGGTGCTGGCAGGTGTTATGGCTCTCCTCAGAGCTCGGGGCATTCGCATTCTTCCTTATCTGGACAACCTCCTCATCACTTCTCATTCTTTCCAGCAGGCAGAATTGGATACCCAGCAGGTGGTGACTGCTCTGGAAAAATTTGGATGGGTGATCAATCACCCCAAATCCTCCCTGTCTATTTCTCTGGTGACCTCCTTCCTGGGCAATGGTGTCCTGCTTCGTGGCAGTTCCTTATGCTCAGTTCCACATGAGACCTCTTCAGCTCCATCTCCTATCAGTCTGGGACAAGAGTCCCCTGTCTCTGGATTAGGCTTTTGTTCTGTCTCCTCTGGCCCGGCAGTCCCTCTTGTGGCGGCTGGACTCGAGGAACCTGTTGGGGGTCAGATCCTTTCTGGCCCCCTGTTGGGAGACGGTCACCACGGATGCCAGTCTGTCGGGTGGGGGGGGCTTCTGGAGAACCCTACAATTCCAGGGGCTGTGGGGCCCTCAGGAGGCCCATGCCCCCATCAACGTCCTGGAACTGAGGGCGGTTCGGTTGGTACTGGCTCAGTTGACTCCTCACCTTCAGGGCCGGCTGGTCCAAGTTCGCTCAGACAACCAGACGGCGGTTGCCTACATCAATCATCAGGGAGGGACTCGGAGCAAGAGTGCCCTCAAGGAGGTGTCCATGATTCTGCCCTGGGCAGAGGACAATGTTCCTTGCATCTGAGAGTATTTTGGGAGTGGAGAATCTGGAGGCGAACTCTCTGAGCAGGGGGACCTGTCGCCTGGGGGAATGGTATCTCAGCAGCGAGGTCTCCACCGGAAGTGGATCCGTTTGCGTCCTGCCATAATCACAAGCTCCCCGTCTTTGTCTCTCTGTCCCAGGATCCCCTGGCCCTTGCGGTGGATGCTCTGACTCTATCCTGGCTGGGGTTCCGTCTCCTGTATCTTTTTCCTCCATTCCCCTTGCTGGGCAGGGTTCTGCGCAAGCTGGCTCAGGAAAGGGTACCAGCAATCCTGGTGGCCCCCCGGTGGCCAAGACAGGTGTGGTTCGCGGATATCGTTCAGCTGGCGGTAGATCAGTACCCTCTGCCCCTGGTCCCGGACCTTCTCACTCAAGGGAGGCTATGCCATCCCAATTTACAAATGCTGGCTTTGACAGCCTGGCTTATGAAACCTCCTTAAGGTCTTAAGGGATGTGGGGCTTTCTGAGTCTGTGGTTAACGCTCTAATCAGGGCTAGGACGAAATCCTCTTCTACCATCTACTATAGGATCTGGAAGGCCTACATTGACTAGTGTGAGTCTAGGGTCCTTCCATGTCTGGTGTTCCTAGGATTCTGGAGTTCCTTCAGCATGGTTTGGATCTGGGACTTCAGCTCAGCATGCTCAAGGGTCACGTTTCTGCCTTGGCTGTTTTCTTCCAGAGATCTTTCTCTCAACATCCTCTGGTCAAGACTTTCTTCCGGGGGGTTGCTCATGTGCGTCACCCTCGCAAACCTCTGTTGCCAGTTTGGGACTTGAATTTGGTTTTGTCTGCCCTTCAGGGCCCTCCTTTTGAGCCTGTGCATGAGGCTGCTCTGTCTATTCTTACTCTTAAAGTTGCCTTTTTGGTGGCTATCGCCTCGGTCAGGAGTGTTTCGGAGTTGGCGGCCCTTTCTATTCAGGCCCCCTACTTTTAGAGAAGGTCCTTCCTTGTGCCCTAATCCTGGTAATTCCAAGGAGAGGGCCTTACATTCCCTGGATGTGGTCAGGAATTTGAAGTTCTACTTGGTGGCTACTGCACCTTTAAGAAAAACTGATGCCTTGTTTGTGGTTCCTTCGGGTCCCAAGAAGGGCCTGGCACCTGCTAAGTCAACTATTAGCAAATGGATTCGTCAGGTTATTTTTAGGGCCTATTCTGCTAGGGAAAAGGATCCTTCTTTCCATGTTACTGCTCATTCTACTCGGCCTTCCAACACCAGGCTTCTGTTGAACAAGTGATTACTCACCTTGTAGAATTGGTGTTATAAGTATGCAGCACGTCCTGCTCCACCCCACCGTTTGCATTATCTTGGATCCTCTACATGGCGATTTTTATCCTTGTTAACGTTAATTTTCATTGGCTCTCCTGGTTCTCCTTACTGCTTTTCTATACTGGGGAATTTGTGGGAGGTCCCGGGTATATATGGCCTGGGAGGAGCCTCTTTTTGCCATCTCTGCAGTCATGCGCCCTCTGGTGGAGGTAATCCCATCTGTTATGAATCATTATCTGGAGCAGGACGTGCTGCATACTTATAAAACCAATTCTACAAGGTGAGTAATCACAGAATTGTATTTTTTAATGTAAAGTTTATAAATGACAGCACACTATTGGCTATGCAGGAAAACAATGACATATTCTCTAGCATACACCATAGGGTGTTGTTATTTTAATCTTTCATGGAATCATCCTTAGGGTCATAGTAAAAATACTATGCTGCAACTGAACACAACAAAATTGGGGGGACCGGGAATTGTATGACAAGACAAAAGCTTACTGAGATGTAACATTCAGTTTGCAATAAAAAAATCACCAAAAGTGAAGCTGCTTTTTTATACGGGTCATTTTATTATAGTATTATTATATATTGATAGGGTTAAAACAGTAAAGCTTTTAACCTGACTGCAATTAACATGAATACTTTTGACTTTTAAGCAAACAAGCATCTGGTGATTTTTCTGAAGAATGTCTATTATCTGTATTTTATTGTGTGAACACCACTTCTTCTCTTCAAGGTTTTAGCCTTCACAGCATTATTAGCCAAAATACAGCTTGTGACGCCATAACTCATATCATCCCAAGAAATGTTTTCATATTTCGTACTTGTCCCAGGTCATCACTTGGAGCATGTCAGACAAACAATAAAATTACAAGAAAAAGTCTGACACTCCCTATGGGGTGTATACTGAGAAAGGGGCGTGCCAGATGACCAATGAAAATGATTCAATGTATAAACAATATGTTAGTAACACCTACTTTGCTTGTAGTGTATTAGCAGCTGGAAATAAACAAAAAGGGCACATTTGCTCCAGATGCGCCCTGAGTCTTTACTACACAGCGGTCTCTCTGTGTCTTATTCACTCTTAGAATGATTTGGACTCTGACAACAGAAGTAGAAGCTGTGCCCACTTAGGGTACGAACCTAACATCTTGGCGCCCGAAAGAACAGGGACCCCCGCCCGGATTTCGCAAGAGATGCTTTGCTGATAGGACGGGACACAACCTCGGTGCCTCCAGAGAACAGCAGATCAAACCCTGCAGGTGAGAGAACATTTAATTTCTCTTATATTCTGCTCTTCTATGTGAGATACTGAGAGTCCTGTCTTGAGGTAAAGTTGGCTTATCCAGTCTCTGCGAAGGGGGTTATTGAATAGAAACTTTTTAGAACTTCTGTTGTACAGATTGTATTGTGTTGCAACTTTGGACAGTCATTAGACGCCCCACCCCACTGGCGAGGGGAAACCCGCTATAACCCAGTGACGGTGAACGCAAGTGGTGACTGAAAGAAGTTAAAAGTCAAATCCTTATTCCCTTCTTGTGTGTTTGAATGAGCCACGTCAAGTTGGTATGAGATATTGTCGAGGGTATGCCGAACTGTTTCATGAAAGCGCCTTAACGGGGGTCATGATTCATGCTTAAATCCCGATATATCACATAAACCATTGTCTGGTTGACTGTATGAGCCTGGAATAACTCTATAAGTCCAGGACAAGTTTCGATTGAGTTAGACAGAAGAGAAAGAACTTAAGTCCGATACTGGGAGGGTATAAAGTACGCCTGTACTTAGGACGGGACATTCCCCATATGATAGAAGAAGATGTGTGATTGACGCTCCTGGCCATATTGTTATTTTTTGTTATTTGCAATAGGTCTGGGATTGAAGATAATCCAACATCAGAGAGAAAACCCAGGAGAGGTTTTCTGGATTCTAGCTGCCTAGGAGGAAAGCAACGAGGGAATTTGAATATAAAGATTTAAAGATAAATCTATTTATCCCCAATAAGCTACCTAGGACCGGACAGCTAAAGATATGGGAAAAAGTTTGTCCAAAAAAATCCCAGATGATGAGACTTGGAGGAGTGTAAGACAGATCACAGAACAAAGACATGGGAAAGATGCAGCCAGACAATTAACTTATATATGGAAAGAATTTAAACTTAAACATAAACATCAGTTAGACCCAGAAAAATGGGAACACATAATGAAAACTAAAAAGGGAATATTAAAGGATAGAAATTGGGAACATCAAGTAGAATGTGCTTATGAGTTGGCAAAACAGGCAGATAAAGAAGGATGGACTTATAGTCCACATAGGAGACAATGGAATACTACTCCGTTGTTACACCCGCAACAACCCGAGGCACCTCCCCCAGAGAAAATGTCAGGGCCTCCCCCATATGGGCCAAAGACCTCACCACAAGTAAGAAAGAGAGAAATAAGTAAGTTGTACCCCGATCTTCCCGTTTCTGGACAATATGTGGCACAGGAACGAGAAGATAGGGATGACAATTGGCAATGTAGATGTGGATTATGGAATGAGAAAGAAGAAAAGAAATGTGCCTGTTGTGGGGAGATAAGAAATTCAGGCATAATAACAAAATATGAAATGAAACTAGGACCAAATAATCCATTTAAAACATTGTCAGATATCTCCAATGCTCCTTGGTGCTGTATTCATTGCAATGCACCCAACCAGGGAGATAGTGGGGAATGTGATGTGTGTCAACTGAGAAAAATGCCTAAACAACCTTATCCCATGTTAGCTCCTGTCAGGACCCGCATCTCACGACATGTTGATGAAACTACTGGACAGCCTATTTTGTTGGGATATTATAAGCCCTGGTCCCCTGGGGAATGTATGGCTTTGCTACAGAATGCACCCGACCCATTAACAAGTCCTTCTAGATTTAGTAGATATGTAAGACAGATGATGGAATCCCATAATGCCACCTGGCAAGATGGG
The DNA here is from genome assembly GCA_027917425.1 of Gastrophryne carolinensis. Lineage (NCBI taxonomy): Eukaryota > Metazoa > Chordata > Amphibia > Anura > Microhylidae > Gastrophryne > Gastrophryne carolinensis. The sequence goes on along the minus strand of JAQIHN010000525.1, from coordinate 92,697 downwards.
GAGGATTTGTGTAGGATGAAAATGACTCCCACTCAGTTCCAAATGCTCCTTGCTAGGCTTCAACCTGCAAGGCAAGCAGACAATAATGACCGCAATCCGAGAACTGCTCTATCCAGGGAAGATTTCTGCCATGTATTAGAAGACTTCTGTGCAGAAAAACAAAGGGAAAGGGGAACGGCTGCAGTGGGGATCCAGGGTCCTACACAATCAGTTACAGACTTTTATTTAAGTCTGGAACAACATTATTTGGATGAAGGATTAGACACCACTATTGATGGGGTTAGGAGATTATTTGTAAGAGCTTTCATTGACGGGTTAAAAACCCCAATACGGGAAAAACTAAAAGCTAGTACCCCAGACTGGAGAACTACCCAATTGCCAGCCCCCCTATTGGCCAAAGCACAGGGTATAGAAATGGATCTTGCTGACAACAAAGTAAAGAAAATTATGGTGGCTCAAACATCAGATAATCAAGAAACAGCAAGGCAGGACAGCAGGTTTAGAAGAAAACCGCCTACATGTTACTACTGTAACAAGCTTGGGCACATAAAGAGAAATTGCCGAAAAAGAATCGCTGAAGAGGGGAAAGAAACCTCTGGGTCTGAGGCTAACGAAAAACAAAGAAATGAGACAGATTGACTAGCGTCAGTCTCCTTAGATGTGTCTGCCAGATCCCCTTTGGTCCCAGTGATATTGGAGGGAAAAGAAATAGAATTTCTGGTAGACACAGGAGCCACTAGGTCAGTAGTTAATTCCCAAGCATTTACACCTGATCAAGTATCTGAAGATACACAAATTGCTACTGGATTTGAAGGCTTACCTAAAGTATTGAGTGTTACTAAGCCTTTGAGGGGGAGAATAGGACCCCACATGTTTATATCAAAATTCCTGATTTCAGACACTGCCCCCACCTGCCTGCTCGGAGCAGACATATTGCAGAAGTTATCAGCAAATATAAGTTATAATGAAGATGGTCTGGTAACATTAACCCTGCCAGATCAAATTGAAGAATTAGATGTTTGCATGAGAATACAGGCAGAAGAAATCTATACTGTTGAATGTGCAGAAGGACAGGAGGAAAACCCGAATCTGACATCAGTCCCCGGCTCTCTATGGTCAGAATCGGGAACTGATGTTGGACTTTTACCGGTAGCACCGGTGGAAGTACTGGTCAAGCCTGGTGTGACTTTGCCACAGTTGAAACAGTACCCCTTATCTGCTGCACAAGAACAAGCTATAGGGGAACAAATAGGAGAACTATTGAAGAAAGGAGTGTTAATTGAACTAAAGTCAGGAGCAAATACACCCTTGTATCCTGTCAAGAAAAAGTCTCTAGGTCCAGGACAGCCTGTCCAATACAGGATGGTACAAGACTTGAGGGCCATCAATAGTATATTGGCCCCACTTACCCCGGTAGTACCAAACCCACACACTCTATTGTCCCAGATCCCAATCACAAGTAGTTTTTTCTCCTGTGTGGATTTAACTGGAGCCTTCTTCTCTGTACCATTGGCCCCTCAATCTTACCACCTTTTCGCTTTTACATTCCAATCACGTCAGCTGGGGTGGACACGGCTCCCAATGGGAATGTCTCACAGCCCCACCCTTTATTCCCTGGCACTACAGTCGGTATTAGAAGCCTGGGAGCCACCCCCTAATTGTGTCCTTCTGCAGTATGTGGATGATTTACTGCTCTGTTGCCCAGATAAGTCCACTTGTGAACAGGCCACAGTGTCTCTATTGATTTTTCTTTCAGACAATGGTTGCAAAGCCAGTAAACAGAAACTCCAGTACTGTCAGCAACAAGTCATCTTTTTAGGTCATTGTATTTCACAAGGCACTAGACACCTCACTAAAGACAGAGTGGAAATCATTAGAAATATGTCTCCACCTAAGACTCACAAACAACTAAGAGCTTTCCTAGGCCTCATCTCATATTGTAGACAATGGATTATGCATGCTAGCGCTGCTATGCAGCCTCTATATGATTGTGTTAAAACCACACCCTTTTGCCTAACCACTGAGGCTAAAGAGTCATTTGACAAACTGAAGCTGGCAGTCACACAGGCACCAGCTTTGGGACTCCCAGATTATACTAAGCCCTTCACACTTATGGCTACTGAAATAACAGGACACGCAACAGGGGTCCTTACTCAATTACATGGCCAGAAACAAAGACCAATAGCTTACTATTCGGCACATTTGGACCCGGTTATGCGTGGTTCACCTTCATGTGTAAGAGCAGTAGCAGCAGTTTCACTGTTGGTAGATAAAGCCGCTGAAATAGTATTGGATAATGAACTCACCGTTTCTACCAATCATGACATACATGGGATACTATCACAAGTAAATCCTAAACACCTCTCCATGGCACGTCAACTTAGACTACAATGCACCCTTCTCTTACCCCCTAACATTACATTCAAAAGATGCACAAGTCTGAATCTTGCCACTCTACTCCCCATACAGAAGTCAGATTCAGAAGGGGGGAATGAGACACAGGATGAAAATTTTCTTGAATTTGAGGACTTAGATGACTGTCATGATTGTATAGAGTTAATGCAACAAGAAACCATGGGCTTACCCCATGTACATGACAAACCCTTACAGAATCCTGAGAGTGAATTTTTTGTTGATGGAAGTAGATATGCTGATGACAAAGGCCAATTCCATACAGGATATGCAGTAGTCACAGAATATGAGACTATAAAGGCAGAACCATTACCACCACATATGTCTGCACAAGAAGCAGAGCTCACTGCCCTATCAGTAGCCCTAAAATTGTTGAAAGATACCACTGGAAATATATTCACAGATTCGGCCTACAGCTACGGTGTGGCGCACGATTATGCACACTTGTGGAAAGCAAGAGGATTCCTAACAGCAGCAGGAACTCCCATAAGGCATGCAGAATTAGTTAAGGAAATTCTGACCAATCTGAATCAGGTTAAAGAAGTAGCTATTGTTAAGGTAGCTGCACACACAAAAGGCACAAGCAAAGAGGCTCGGGGAAACGAAAAGGCTGATTTAGCAGCCAAACAAGCAGCTTTGATTCCTTTTAAGGGTGAAGAAATGAGACGCCTAAGAGAAGAACCGGTAAGTATGGATCGATTAAAGATCTTACAAAAACAGGCTACAAAGGAGGAGAAACAGAAATGGGAAAAGTTGGGAGCAGCTGAGGAAGATGGGATGTGGAGGAAGGAGAACCGATTGTGCTTGCCTAGTTCTCTATTTCCTGAGGTAGCAGCCCTGACTCATCTCCCCACCCATTTGAGTGCTAACTCCATGGTAAGACTAGTCAATAACCATTGGATAGCACCTGGTTTCAGTGTAGCTGCACGAAGATATTGTGTGGCCTGTAGCATCTGTCTGTCCGAAAATCCAGGACAGGTTATTAAGACACCCCGTAAACACCAGCCGAAGTCCCTATATCCATTTCAAAGACTGCAAATTGACTATATACAGCTTCCCAAAAGTGGGCCCTTTGAATATGTGCTCGTGTGTATAGATCTGTTTTCAGGTTGGCCAGAAGCATATCCAGTGAAATCAGCCACAGCAAAGACTACAGCTAAGAAATTGATTACAGAACTGATACCACATTTTGGGGTACCTGAGGTCCTAGAGTCTGACCGTGGAACACATTTTACAGGGGAGATTATGCAGAATGTCATGGCTATGTTGGGGATACGACAAGCGTTCCATACCCCCTATCACCCACAGAGTTCTGGAAGCGTAGAAAGACTAAATGGCACTATTAAATTGAAATTACAGAAAGCTATGAAGGAGTTAAATAAACCATGGCCTGATTGCCTGCCACTAGTCTTGTTCTCAATAAGGTACACCCCTACAGGGAAAACAGGGTTGTCTCCTTATGAGATATTGTTTGGAAATGCACCAAGAACAGGTTTATACTTCCCACAAAGTCTTGTATTGAAAGCAGACAGTTTGACAGATTATGTCATACAGTTACAGAAACATCTCACTAAACTGCACAAAAGTGTTTTTGATTCTCTTCCAGATCCTGAACAAATTACAGGAACTCACAGACTAAATCCTGGAGACTATGTCTATGTGAAAAAGCATTCAAGAAGACCACTTGAATCCCGCTTTGAAGGACCCTTCCAAGTACTACTGACTACACCTACCTCGGTGAAATTAGAAGGGAAGTCTTCTTGGATACATGCTAGTCATTGTAAACTAGCTCCAACTAAATCAGGAACATGAAGGGTTATATTTTATGCTTAATAGTAGCTTGGCAATTTATTAATTCTGCCCTCAGGGAAGTGATGAAAGACAATAGTTTTGCTAGAATGCACCTACAAGCAGCAAACCTTACAAACAGAACCAACTGTTGGGTGTGTAGTGCTAAATATAGACAATCAACTGGGGCTCCATGGGTAGCAATCCCACTGCAACCAGATGAATTTAGTGAAATTAACAAGGTAATAACTTCAGAGACTGTGACGGAGGAAAGGAAATCAAAACCCAGTTTCCTCATAGTGATTTCCGTCCCCCTGTCACCAGGTTTGTGTCTTAACATTTCTAGACCAGGTTCAAAAATACTAGGAAGGTCCAACTGTACAGCTGCCCACACCAATCTCACTATAGCAGGGGTATCCTTCCACAATGTAACCATAAATGGCACTGAGATAACAAAGTATAATGACACAAATAATGAAATGTTCAATGCTTCAATGAAAATGACATCATTGCTAACAGCAGTTTTTCAGAATTATTCAGTAATACTAAACAGTGGAATCTATTTCATATGTGGTAGGAGGGCATATGCATGGATTCCCACAAATGGACAAGGTACGTGTTACATAGGGAAAGTAATGCCAGGTATTAAAATATACAATGACACCGTGAAAGCAGAGATGGAGGCCACAGTACGTCTTAGATTTAAAAGGAGTTTGTTCACTATTAGTGACATGTGGTGGGCTTTAACTCCGGAATGGACAGGATGGGGTATGGAGATGATGATCAGACTGAATAATTTCTCCACCTTGATAGATACAATGCTCAATGAAACAATGCAAGCGGTAAACCTAGGTAATCTAGAACTGAGACAGGTAAGAAAGATGGTATTGCAGAACCAGATGGCCTTAGATTATCTATTGGCCAGTCAAGGTGGGTATTGTACCTTTATCGGAGATGATTGTTGTACCTGGATAGATGATGATAGCGACGCGGTAGAGGCGCATGTAGAAAAAGTAAGAGAATTGCAAAATAGAGCAAGAGATATTGGAAAGGATGGGTGGAACCCTTTCCAAGGTATGAGTGGAATCTTTGGAAGTATTGGAAATTGGTTTTATGGAATACTGAAGTCTATTGGTATGTATTTACTGATGGGTCTTATGCTAATATTCATAGTTTATACTTCTATTAAGCTAGCATTATGCTTGGTAAATAAATTAGTAAAAGGAAAAAGCAGTGAAAGATATTACTAATGCCTAGATATTGGCTTGCTAACTCTAGTTTGTTTGCTTTACAGAAAATCCTGATTGGCACTCCATCTGATGATGAGGGACTCTTCCTGGAAAGGATGTGAATTCGAGTATTTAGGGGATGGAGACAGCTTAGAAGATCTGAAACTCCCTCAGACAACTCGCCGGTTTGGGAAAGTACCTGAGGAAAGAATTCACTATCACCTTTCCTTGAGGACCCAGCCCAATTTTATTCAGATGAAGATGTCAAAGGGGGAATTGATAGGGTTAAAACAGTAAAGCTTTTAACCTGACTGCAATTAACATGAATACTTTTGACTTTTAAGCAAACAAGCATCTGGTGATTTTTCTGAAGAATGTCTATTATCTGTATTTTATTGTGTGAACACCACTTCTTCTCTTCAAGGTTTTAGCCTTCACAGCATTATTAGCCAAAATACAGCTTGTGACGCCATAACTCATATCATCCCAAGAAATGTTTTCATATTTCGTACTTGTCCCAGGTCATCACTTGGAGCATGTCAGACAAACAATAAAATTACAAGAAAAAGTCTGACACTCCCTATGGGGTGTATACTGAGAAAGGGGCGTGCCAGATGACCAATGAAAATGATTCAATGTATAAACAATATGTTAGTAACACCTACTTTGCTTGTAGTGTATTAGCAGCTGGAAATAAACAAAAAGGGCACATTTGCTCCAGATGCGCCCTGAGTCTTTACTACACAGCGGTCTCTCTGTGTCTTATTCACTCTTAGAATGATTTGGACTCTGACAACAGAAGTAGAAGCTGTGCCCACTTAGGGTACGAACCTAACATCTTGGCGCCCGAAAGAACAGGGACCCCCGCCCGGATTTCGCAAGAGATGCTTTGCTGATAGGACGGGACACAACCTCGGTGCCTCCAGAGAACAGCAGATCAAACCCTGCAGGTGAGAGAACATTTAATTTCTCTTATATTCTGCTCTTCTATGTGAGATACTGAGAGTCCTGTCTTGAGGTAAAGTTGGCTTATCCAGTCTCTGCGAAGGGGGTTATTGAATAGAAACTTTTTAGAACTTCTGTTGTACAGATTGTATTGTGTTGCAACTTTGGACAGTCATTAGACGCCCCACCCCACTGGCGAGGGGAAACCCGCTATAACCCAGTGACGGTGAACGCAAGTGGTGACTGAAAGAAGTTAAAAGTCAAATCCTTATTCCCTTCTTGTGTGTTTGAATGAGCCACGTCAAGTTGGTATGAGATATTGTCGAGGGTATGCCGAACTGTTTCATGAAAGCGCCTTAACGGGGGTCATGATTCATGCTTAAATCCCGATATATCACATAAACCATTGTCTGGTTGACTGTATGAGCCTGGAATAACTCTATAAGTCCAGGACAAGTTTCGATTGAGTTAGACAGAAGAGAAAGAACTTAAGTCCGATACTGGGAGGGTATAAAGTACGCCTGTACTTAGGACGGGACATTCCCCATATGATAGAAGAAGATGTGTGATTGACGCTCCTGGCCATATTGTTATTTTTTGTTATTTGCAATAGGTCTGGGATTGAAGATAATCCAACATCAGAGAGAAAACCCAGGAGAGGTTTTCTGGATTCTAGCTGCCTAGGAGGAAAGCAACGAGGGAATTTGAATATAAAGATTTAAAGATAAATCTATTTATCCCCAATAAGCTACCTAGGACCGGACAGCTAAAGATATGGGAAAAAGTTTGTCCAAAAAAATCCCAGATGATGAGACTTGGAGGAGTGTAAGACAGATCACAGAACAAAGACATGGGAAAGATGCAGCCAGACAATTAACTTATATATGGAAAGAATTTAAACTTAAACATAAACATCAGTTAGACCCAGAAAAATGGGAACACATAATGAAAACTAAAAAGGGAATATTAAAGGATAGAAATTGGGAACATCAAGTAGAATGTGCTTATGAGTTGGCAAAACAGGCAGATAAAGAAGGATGGACTTATAGTCCACATAGGAGACAATGGAATACTACTCCGTTGTTACACCCGCAACAACCCGAGGCACCTCCCCCAGAGAAAATGTCAGGGCCTCCCCCATATGGGCCAAAGACCTCACCACAAGTAAGAAAGAGAGAAATAAGTAAGTTGTACCCCGATCTTCCCGTTTCTGGACAATATGTGGCACAGGAACGAGAAGATAGGGATGACAATTGGCAATGTAGATGTGGATTATGGAATGAGAAAGAAGAAAAGAAATGTGCCTGTTGTGGGGAGATAAGAAATTCAGGCATAATAACAAAATATGAAATGAAACTAGGACCAAATAATCCATTTAAAACATTGTCAGATATCTCCAATGCTCCTTGGTGCTGTATTCATTGCAATGCACCCAACCAGGGAGATAGTGGGGAATGTGATGTGTGTCAACTGAGAAAAATGCCTAAACAACCTTATCCCATGTTAGCTCCTGTCAGGACCCGCATCTCACGACATGTTGATGAAACTACTGGACAGCCTATTTTGTTGGGATATTATAAGCCCTGGTCCCCTGGGGAATGTATGGCTTTGCTACAGAATGCACCCGACCCATTAACAAGTCCTTCTAGATTTAGTAGATATGTAAGACAGATGATGGAATCCCATAATGCCACCTGGCAAGATGGGGAGGATTTGTGTAGGATGAAAATGACTCCCACTCAGTTCCAAATGCTCCTTGCTAGGCTTCAACCTGCAAGGCAAGCAGACAATAATGACCGCAATCCGAGAACTGCTCTATCCAGGGAAGATTTCTGCCATGTATTAGAAGACTTCTGTGCAGAAAAACAAAGGGAAAGGGGAACGGCTGCAGTGGGGATCCAGGGTCCTACACAATCAGTTACAGACTTTTATTTAAGTCTGGAACAACATTATTTGGATGAAGGATTAGACACCACTATTGATGGGGTTAGGAGATTATTTGTAAGAGCTTTCATTGACGGGTTAAAAACCCCAATACGGGAAAAACTAAAAGCTAGTACCCCAGACTGGAGAACTACCCAATTGCCAGCCCCCCTATTGGCCAAAGCACAGGGTATAGAAATGGATCTTGCTGACAACAAAGTAAAGAAAATTATGGTGGCTCAAACATCAGATAATCAAGAAACAGCAAGGCAGGACAGCAGGTTTAGAAGAAAACCGCCTACATGTTACTACTGTAACAAGCTTGGGCACATAAAGAGAAATTGCCGAAAAAGAATCGCTGAAGAGGGGAAAGAAACCTCTGGGTCTGAGGCTAACGAAAAACAAAGAAATGAGACAGATTGACTAGCGTCAGTCTCCTTAGATGTGTCTGCCAGATCCCCTTTGGTCCCAGTGATATTGGAGGGAAAAGAAATAGAATTTCTGGTAGACACAGGAGCCACTAGGTCAGTAGTTAATTCCCAAGCATTTACACCTGATCAAGTATCTGAAGATACACAAATTGCTACTGGATTTGAAGGCTTACCTAAAGTATTGAGTGTTACTAAGCCTTTGAGGGGGAGAATAGGACCCCACATGTTTATATCAAAATTCCTGATTTCAGACACTGCCCCCACCTGCCTGCTCGGAGCAGACATATTGCAGAAGTTATCAGCAAATATAAGTTATAATGAAGATGGTCTGGTAACATTAACCCTGCCAGATCAAATTGAAGAATTAGATGTTTGCATGAGAATACAGGCAGAAGAAATCTATACTGTTGAATGTGCAGAAGGACAGGAGGAAAACCCGAATCTGACATCAGTCCCCGGCTCTCTATGGTCAGAATCGGGAACTGATGTTGGACTTTTACCGGTAGCACCGGTGGAAGTACTGGTCAAGCCTGGTGTGACTTTGCCACAGTTGAAACAGTACCCCTTATCTGCTGCACAAGAACAAGCTATAGGGGAACAAATAGGAGAACTATTGAAGAAAGGAGTGTTAATTGAACTAAAGTCAGGAGCAAATACACCCTTGTATCCTGTCAAGAAAAAGTCTCTAGGTCCAGGACAGCCTGTCCAATACAGGATGGTACAAGACTTGAGGGCCATCAATAGTATATTGGCCCCACTTACCCCGGTAGTACCAAACCCACACACTCTATTGTCCCAGATCCCAATCACAAGTAGTTTTTTCTCCTGTGTGGATTTAACTGGAGCCTTCTTCTCTGTACCATTGGCCCCTCAATCTTACCACCTTTTCGCTTTTACATTCCAATCACGTCAGCTGGGGTGGACACGGCTCCCAATGGGAATGTCTCACAGCCCCACCCTTTATTCCCTGGCACTACAGTCGGTATTAGAAGCCTGGGAGCCACCCCCTAATTGTGTCCTTCTGCAGTATGTGGATGATTTACTGCTCTGTTGCCCAGATAAGTCCACTTGTGAACAGGCCACAGTGTCTCTATTGATTTTTCTTTCAGACAATGGTTGCAAAGCCAGTAAACAGAAACTCCAGTACTGTCAGCAACAAGTCATCTTTTTAGGTCATTGTATTTCACAAGGCACTAGACACCTCACTAAAGACAGAGTGGAAATCATTAGAAATATGTCTCCACCTAAGACTCACAAACAACTAAGAGCTTTCCTAGGCCTCATCTCATATTGTAGACAATGGATTATGCATGCTAGCGCTGCTATGCAGCCTCTATATGATTGTGTTAAAACCACACCCTTTTGCCTAACCACTGAGGCTAAAGAGTCATTTGACAAACTGAAGCTGGCAGTCACACAGGCACCAGCTTTGGGACTCCCAGATTATACTAAGCCCTTCACACTTATGGCTACTGAAATAACAGGACACGCAACAGGGGTCCTTACTCAATTACATGGCCAGAAACAAAGACCAATAGCTTACTATTCGGCACATTTGGACCCGGTTATGCGTGGTTCACCTTCATGTGTAAGAGCAGTAGCAGCAGTTTCACTGTTGGTAGATAAAGCCGCTGAAATAGTATTGGATAATGAACTCACCGTTTCTACCAATCATGACATACATGGGATACTATCACAAGTAAATCCTAAACACCTCTCCATGGCACGTCAACTTAGACTACAATGCACCCTTCTCTTACCCCCTAACATTACATTCAAAAGATGCACAAGTCTGAATCTTGCCACTCTACTCCCCATACAGAAGTCAGATTCAGAAGGGGGGAATGAGACACAGGATGAAAATTTTCTTGAATTTGAGGACTTAGATGACTGTCATGATTGTATAGAGTTAATGCAACAAGAAACCATGGGCTTACCCCATGTACATGACAAACCCTTACAGAATCCTGAGAGTGAATTTTTTGTTGATGGAAGTAGATATGCTGATGACAAAGGCCAATTCCATACAGGATATGCAGTAGTCACAGAATATGAGACTATAAAGGCAGAACCATTACCACCACATATGTCTGCACAAGAAGCAGAGCTCACTGCCCTATCAGTAGCCCTAAAATTGTTGAAAGATACCACTGGAAATATATTCACAGATTCGGCCTACAGCTACGGTGTGGCGCACGATTATGCACACTTGTGGAAAGCAAGAGGATTCCTAACAGCAGCAGGAACTCCCATAAGGCATGCAGAATTAGTTAAGGAAATTCTGACCAATCTGAATCAGGTTAAAGAAGTAGCTATTGTTAAGGTAGCTGCACACACAAAAGGCACAAGCAAAGAGGCTCGGGGAAACGAAAAGGCTGATTTAGCAGCCAAACAAGCAGCTTTGATTCCTTTTAAGGGTGAAGAAATGAGACGCCTAAGAGAAGAACCGGTAAGTATGGATCGATTAAAGATCTTACAAAAACAGGCTACAAAGGAGGAGAAACAGAAATGGGAAAAGTTGGGAGCAGCTGAGGAAGATGGGATGTGGAGGAAGGAGAACCGATTGTGCTTGCCTAGTTCTCTATTTCCTGAGGTAGCAGCCCTGACTCATCTCCCCACCCATTTGAGTGCTAACTCCATGGTAAGACTAGTCAATAACCATTGGATAGCACCTGGTTTCAGTGTAGCTGCACGAAGATATTGTGTGGCCTGTAGCATCTGTCTGTCCGAAAATCCAGGACAGGTTATTAAGACACCCCGTAAACACCAGCCGAAGTCCCTATATCCATTTCAAAGACTGCAAATTGACTATATACAGCTTCCCAAAAGTGGGCCCTTTGAATATGTGCTCGTGTGTATAGATCTGTTTTCAGGTTGGCCAGAAGCATATCCAGTGAAATCAGCCACAGCAAAGACTACAGCTAAGAAATTGATTACAGAACTGATACCACATTTTGGGGTACCTGAGGTCCTAGAGTCTGACCGTGGAACACATTTTACAGGGGAGATTATGCAGAATGTCATGGCTATGTTGGGGATACGACAAGCGTTCCATACCCCCTATCACCCACAGAGTTCTGGAAGCGTAGAAAGACTAAATGGCACTATTAAATTGAAATTACAGAAAGCTATGAAGGAGTTAAATAAACCATGGCCTGATTGCCTGCCACTAGTCTTGTTCTCAATAAGGTACACCCCTACAGGGAAAACAGGGTTGTCTCCTTATGAGATATTGTTTGGAAATGCACCAAGAACAGGTTTATACTTCCCACAAAGTCTTGTATTGAAAGCAGACAGTTTGACAGATTATGTCATACAGTTACAGAAACATCTCACTAAACTGCACAAAAGTGTTTTTGATTCTCTTCCAGATCCTGAACAAATTACAGGAACTCACAGACTAAATCCTGGAGACTATGTCTATGTGAAAAAGCATTCAAGAAGACCACTTGAATCCCGCTTTGAAGGACCCTTCCAAGTACTACTGACTACACCTACCTCGGTGAAATTAGAAGGGAAGTCTTCTTGGATACATGCTAGTCATTGTAAACTAGCTCCAACTAAATCAGGAACATGAAGGGTTATATTTTATGCTTAATAGTAGCTTGGCAATTTATTAATTCTGCCCTCAGGGAAGTGATGAAAGACAATAGTTTTGCTAGAATGCACCTACAAGCAGCAAACCTTACAAACAGAACCAACTGTTGGGTGTGTAGTGCTAAATATAGACAATCAACTGGGGCTCCATGGGTAGCAATCCCACTGCAACCAGATGAATTTAGTGAAATTAACAAGGTAATAACTTCAGAGACTGTGACGGAGGAAAGGAAATCAAAACCCAGTTTCCTCATAGTGATTTCCGTCCCCCTGTCACCAGGTTTGTGTCTTAACATTTCTAGACCAGGTTCAAAAATACTAGGAAGGTCCAACTGTACAGCTGCCCACACCAATCTCACTATAGCAGGGGTATCCTTCCACAATGTAACCATAAATGGCACTGAGATAACAAAGTATAATGACACAAATAATGAAATGTTCAATGCTTCAATGAAAATGACATCATTGCTAACAGCAGTTTTTCAGAATTATTCAGTAATACTAAACAGTGGAATCTATTTCATATGTGGTAGGAGGGCATATGCATGGATTCCCACAAATGGACAAGGTACGTGTTACATAGGGAAAGTAATGCCAGGTATTAAAATATACAATGACACCGTGAAAGCAGAGATGGAGGCCACAGTACGTCTTAGATTTAAAAGGAGTTTGTTCACTATTAGTGACATGTGGTGGGCTTTAACTCCGGAATGGACAGGATGGGGTATGGAGATGATGATCAGACTGAATAATTTCTCCACCTTGATAGATACAATGCTCAATGAAACAATGCAAGCGGTAAACCTAGGTAATCTAGAACTGAGACAGGTAAGAAAGATGGTATTGCAGAACCAGATGGCCTTAGATTATCTATTGGCCAGTCAAGGTGGGTATTGTACCTTTATCGGAGATGATTGTTGTACCTGGATAGATGATGATAGCGACGCGGTAGAGGCGCATGTAGAAAAAGTAAGAGAATTGCAAAATAGAGCAAGAGATATTGGAAAGGATGGGTGGAACCCTTTCCAAGGTATGAGTGGAATCTTTGGAAGTATTGGAAATTGGTTTTATGGAATACTGAAGTCTATTGGTATGTATTTACTGATGGGTCTTATGCTAATATTCATAGTTTATACTTCTATTAAGCTAGCATTATGCTTGGTAAATAAATTAGTAAAAGGAAAAAGCAGTGAAAGATATTACTAATGCCTAGATATTGGCTTGCTAACTCTAGTTTGTTTGCTTTACAGAAAATCCTGATTGGCACTCCATCTGATGATGAGGGACTCTTCCTGGAAAGGATGTGAATTCGAGTATTTAGGGGATGGAGACAGCTTAGAAGATCTGAAACTCCCTCAGACAACTCGCCGGTTTGGGAAAGTACCTGAGGAAAGAATTCACTATCACCTTTCCTTGAGGACCCAGCCCAATTTTATTCAGATGAAGATGTCAAAGGGGGAATTGATAGGGTTAAAACAGTAAAGCTTTTAACCTGACTGCAATTAACATGAATACTTTTGACTTTTAAGCAAACAAGCATCTGGTGATTTTTCTGAAGAATGTCTATTATCTGTATTTTATTGTGTGAACACCACTTCTTCTCTTCAAGGTTTTAGCCTTCACAGCATTATTAGCCAAAATACAGCTTGTGACGCCATAACTCATATCATCCCAAGAAATGTTTTCATATTTCGTACTTGTCCCAGGTCATCACTTGGAGCATGTCAGACAAACAATAAAATTACAAGAAAAAGTCTGACACTCCCTATGGGGTGTATACTGAGAAAGGGGCGTGCCAGATGACCAATGAAAATGATTCAATGTATAAACAATATGTTAGTAACGCCTACTTTGCTTGTAGTGTATTAGCAGCTGGAAATAAACAAAAAGGGCACATTTGCTCCAGATGCGCCCTGAGTCTTTACTACACAGCGGTCTCTCTGTGTCTTATTCACTCTTAGAATGATTTGGACTCTGACAACAGAAGTAGAAGCTGTGCCCACTTAGGGTACGAACCTAACAATATTATAGTTATTTAAATATTTGAAGTGTAAATAAATGTGAATCAAATACAAACCGAAAAATACCAATAATGGCCACAAGGTGGAGCAAGGAACTCTTATTTAATACAAATCTTCCATAATAATAACCATGGCCACTGGGGGGAGCAATGAACTTGCAGATGCTGCCTAGAAATTTCATCCACACAATGGCCTTAATTCACTAATAGTTGAAAAAAAATCAATTCATGAGAAAAAGCCTGAGAATGTCACTGTTAGTGAATCACCAGATAGGAAGACAATGAAAGTCAATGGCACCGTTTTACTCCTGAAAAAAATGTTGTATTGAACTTTTTACCCCTTTTAAACTGTAGTAAAAAGTGCCATTGCCTTTCATTGTTTCTCTATCTGGTGATTGACTAACAGCGACATTCTCAGGCTTTTTTCTCATGAATTGAATTTTTTACTAACATGAGAGTTTTTTTTCAACTCTTGGCCAATATATTCTAATCTTTCAGTTATAAAGGACATATGGGTGCAAAGACGCCAAATTTACATATATATATATATTCTTTTGGAGAAAAACTGTTGAAATGGTTTCTCTCATATGTCATATTTATTATATACTAAGGAATCGCTATACATATTCTAAAAGATGAGGTGTCCGGATGGGGCATACAAGCCAAATATAATTTATCCCAGAATCCCTTGCAAATATATCCACCAATGAACAGAGAAAATCTAAATGTTGAGGAGAGGCGCAGTGTTAAAAATGACTATCTACCACTGTGCATCAAAATTCTCATGTCTAAGTGACCACCACTTGTCAGCACCGTGGACAGCGACGCTTACAAAAAGCTTAAGCTCCAGCACCATGGACAGCGACGCTTAATAAAAGGTGACGCTTCAGCAACAAGCAAAGCGTACTGTGGAATGTAATATATATATATGTAATAAAATAGGCAGGAGTGGGGAAAATAAAGCTTCAGGGAAATTACTGAGATCAAACTCAATATTAAGAGCCATGGGGGCGAGTGTCCAGATGAAAGTTCCTCTTAGAGTTCCTTCTGGACACCTCCATGGCCATGTTCTATCCCCTCCAGTGCTTATCCACCCATTCAAGTCCCAGAAAGGGCTCCTCAACCCTCTCTTACAAGGCCCATTAACAGGTCAGGTTTTGCAGATCTCGACACAGATGAACAGATGAAGCAATTAGCGCAGCTACGTGGAGATGGAAAAACATGGCCTGTTGGTGGGTCTTGTAGGAAAGAGTCGGGGACCACTGCCATAAAGGATATGAATGCAGGGTTAGATTAATGTGTGGTCCTAAAGCAGGCCACGTTTTTTACTAGCACCCCCTGAATTGCTTCACGTTTTGTCAATTTTAATTTCTACTATAATGAGTGGCAATGATATTGTTGCCATACATATGCAATGATGATCGCCTGCCATCCTACAGGAAAATGTATCCATTTCTACTTATACACCCTAAGAAGGGAGTATCAACAGGAGCTTTGGCCAAATGTATTTCCCAGGTTTAGTGTGTTTTGGTCCACTTTAAAGCGTGCAGACACACTGAGCATCTCACCTCCATTTCTAGTATAGTATATGTGCTTGCATATGCACATTTTATTTAGCGGGTAGTCCTGCCCACATATAGCCATTTACAAGGAGACCAAATAAGCTATACTACACATTTAGAAGTGCATGACAAGAATGTTGTCACTTTATGCCTTTCCCCAGATTCAGTATTATATAAAGACTTTTTGGTTTCTCAATAGGTGGGCGGGTCTTCCATCCACAGGAGGTAGAGCATCTGTAAAAGCCATGTAGAATGGTATCCAATAAGTGCTATGGATTACGAGGATCAAGAAAGCTACTGGCCAAAAGGTCCTTTAAGTTTGGAGCCCTTCTGTGCGTGACCCCTAGGTCTATCGAGCAAAACTGGGCCCAGGGTGGTATCACTCTTTAAAACATACCAATGTTTATCCATTAATTGGATGCTAAACACATTGCTAACGGCAAAGTCCTGATGTTCAACCTGTGTGTCCTTTTTTGGTTTTATTATTTGAGCTACATCTACCTCTAGATCTGTGTTCCCACAATTGTCTGTTGACTTGAACACCGTTCAAGTTGCGCTAATTGTGTATCACAGTCAGCAAAGTTCGGGACAATTGACCTCACCAGCACATGGCTGGAGGTGAGTAGTGGCAGGTGGAGAGGGGGGTGGAATTGCCAGAACATAATGGATCTGCAAATGGAGTTAGCTAGTGACATGGGGGGTGAGGCTTGGAGTGCCAGAACATCTGGAATTCAAAATTGGCCTGTTTCTGTCCTGGTTTCTCATGAGCCACTTAAGGTACCTTCCCCGAATTTGGAGGGGTGTTTGCAGGTAAGAATCTAAAAGTCTGTGTGATATGTCATGTCTGTAAGGGGTGCTGGAGTGAAGGGCTCACACAACCATTTTAAAGCAGACAAAACCCGAGCAGGTTGGCAGCTGGCCTTCCCAAGTCATGGTGCTCCGCTGTGTGAACTACAGTCACCACTGAACTCGCCTCCTCTGGTGGCTCCCTTTCTGAGGCCAAACAACGGGGAGCTATTCAGGTAGGCTTGGAGCTGGAGGGCGCCCACTGCTGACAATGTGACCGCTCATGTTCCCGATTGCCAAAAACAGACGTTTTATTTCAGTAACAAAAAAATATATAAATATGTAAACTGCTACACCACAAATGAAGTTGAAAATAACAGATAGGTTTATTTACAAATATAAAACAGTAACATCTTCATCTAGAATATCGTTCCTTATGGCTCGATTTTCAAACTTTCTTCCCTCTGTCGACTTCCTCCTGAAGATTAGAGAATAGTAAATGTAGGTGAATATATATAATATTCATTATTCATTATCATTATGATCATCATAGTCATGGTATTGCAATGTATCCTTAGCATTTTCATTAAAAATCTTGTAGATTACAGGGCATTAACATTTGAGCGGCTTAGTAAAGCTGTTGCTGTCCGCTCCCTTGTGCACCGCGCTCAATCCAACTGAAGATGTCTAGCGCCAGCTGACGCATTGGGTTTTCCATACCGGGGCATCCCGAAATAGTAACATAGTATGTAAGGACTTTTAGTCCTTCGAGTTTAGCCTGTTTTTTCACCTTCAAGCGGTCTAGTAGCCGTAGCTGGCAATGTTATTACATACCTGGAAGGCAGCCAGGCCACTTTGGAAAGTCTTTACTGTATCCTTCATAACTAGCTCCTCTGGCAGTGACTTCCATAGTCTCACTGCTGGTACAGAGAAGAGTTCCCTACTATGTTCCTGGAAAAAGCCCCTATCCTCCAACCATAGTGGATGCCCTCGGGTTATGGTTACACTCCGGGGTATTAATACATTGTGGGATTGACCCTGAATATATTTATACATAGTTATTAGATCACCCCTCAGGCGTCTCTTTTCTAAACTAAACCTAACTTTTCTTTCATTGTACTCTAGGCCACCACGCTCCTTTTGTTAACTTAGAACGTGCTCCAGTTGTGACATATCCTTCTTAAGCACGGGTGCCCAGTACTGTACACAGTACTCCATATGGGGTCTGACCAGTGACTTGTACAGGGGTATAGCAGCACATCTCCTTGCATGTGTCTCCTCAATCCCATTTGCCAACCCCCATTTATCTCCTTCATCTCTTTGTCCCATTTCTCCATCTTCCGCTCTTTACCCTTTCTTTATCCCTCATTGCATCCGTCTGTACCCCCGTTTCTCTTCTTGCACTGTTTATCACCCTTTTACTCATTCATCTCTTTCCTACTTTACACGGTTGCTGTCCCACAACACTCACCTAACCCCAAGTGAAGTGACTAAAGGGACAAAGAGGGCAGAAGAGAGCTGAATGGGATAAAGGGGAACGCTCCTCTAGTCGGCTCTCTTTGCCAACTCTGTCTTCTCCATTGCTGCTCTTTCCCCGACCCCCTTTCTATCCTTCATTTCTCTTCATCACTGCCTATATGGGGAATGGGAGGGGGGATGCCACACTGCCTATATGGGGAATGGGAGGGGGGATGCCACACTGCCTATATGGGGAATGGGAGGGGGAATGCCACACTGCCTATATGGGGAATGGGAGGGGGGATGTCACACTGGGTATATGGGGAATGGGAGGGGGGATGCCACACTGGGTATATGGGGAATGGGAGGGGGAATGCCACACTGCCTATATGGGGAATGGGAGGGGGGATGCCACACTGGGTATATGGGGAATGGGAGGGGGGATGCCACACTGGGTATGCTGGGAATGGGATGGGGCATGCTACACTATCGGTCTAATGGGGGCATCCCACATGGCCTATGGGAATGGGATAGTGGAATGCCACACTGTCTAATGGTGCGTTTTTGGTGTAAAATATTTTCCTCCCCCGCTGCAGCTGGAGCAGCCTGGGTGGGGGATCAGATGTCCCCAGGGTGAGGAGGAGACCCGGCTGGATCCAATGAGGGGTCAGGTGAGTGTTTTTTCTTACTTGGTTTAATGTAGAGCGGAGGGAAAGTCAGGCACATAAAGGAGTGGAAGCGAGCACATAGAAACTATGAGCTTGGCACTGAAAGGGTTAAGGGAGACCCCAAGCAATATTGCCGGTTATGGTG
Source organism: Gastrophryne carolinensis (assembly GCA_027917425.1). Taxonomy (NCBI): domain Eukaryota; kingdom Metazoa; phylum Chordata; class Amphibia; order Anura; family Microhylidae; genus Gastrophryne; species Gastrophryne carolinensis. Next base: position 73,733 of record JAQIHN010000525.1, on the reverse strand, counting down.
AGAAGTAATGTAAGAGGGGAGTGGTGGTAACCAGCAGGAGAAAGGAGAGACCACAGTGCTAACATCAACCAGGAGAGAGCTTGTAAGAAAGGAAGATCTGTGGCATACCCTAAAGTTCACCTACAGTGTCCAGAGAGGGATTGGCAGAAGGATAGAAGAACTTTGTGACTGGGATTGGCAAAGGACCAATTGCTGAACAAACAGATGGATTACTACATTTGGATTATGGCTGACCTTAAAGTGGACCAAAACCCTGGGCATCCAGATTTGGAATTCCCTGCTGTGTGACTCCTCCCAGGTCTGCGCATAAACCCAACAGCAAACAACAACAAAAAGGAAGCAAGAAGTTTGCCCTCCTTTAAATATTATTTCTCTAGTAGCATGTAAAAGAATTGGTGTAAGAGACACTTTTTCCCAGTGTGAGTGAGCACGGCAAGCCACAGCGGTCTCTGTCCACAGCAGAGAATGCACAGGACACATAAAGCTGCACTACGACATGGCCTTCCCAGCTCAGCTACCAGCCAGAAATATAGGCAAAGAAAGTGATATTGCTTAGAATACATTTGGCTTTTGGATATAAATGGAGATTTTGAGGTGCTTTGAAATGGATCATGTGACATTGTTCCCGGGAAGGGGGGGAGGGGGTAGAGTTTGCCTGGACAGGAACTTTAAAGATATATTAAATGTATTATCAAAGGTATTTATGGTTAAAGGTTCAGCACTTACAAATATATATTTATTTATAATTGTTACATCACATGGAGTAAAAAATTAAAGCGAGGTTTCTTGATCCTTTCTGCTGCATAAGGCAAACTATAGAAAGGGGAAGATGGGGGGAGGGTCACTTAAATGGATTGTGGTAGAACAAAGAGGGGCAAGGTTATTAAAGTCTATCTCCAGGAACACACTCAATTTCTCCAACCTTGGTGTGGCTGATCTAGAAGGGCCATGTCATGGAGCATGCTCTGCTGTGGTCAGACATATCTGGGGACAACTGTGGCTTGCTGTACTTGGAAAAATTCATTTTTTGATTAAAAAAAAAAAAAAATTACTGTTATTTTTTGGGATTCCTCAGCCGCATCACTGCCGGTGTTTTTTTGGTCCCATCTGGCCTGTTTCTCTCTCTTGGCGACTCTCTGCTACGTTTTACCCTTTGAAGAAAAAGAATAAGACGGGTTACTTATGGTTATAGTGGCCCATTGGTGATTTTAGGACTGAATGGAGTGATATACTGACCTGGGTGAGTCTCCTCCTTCTTCATGCTGCGTCTTGGACCTGATCATTATTTCCCTCCTTTCCTGGGATATTCTTAATCTTAAAAAAAAAAAATAAGTAAAATAAATAAACGTTAAAGTGGGGGATAGTCAAAGTCCTGGGTTTTGGTCTCCCAGGGCCCCCCGATCTGTGTATAACACCCCAGATTGGCAATGCCAACTCACCTCTTACCGGTCCTACGGCGCGTACACGGCCACTCATCCTACCAGTTCTACGGCGCTCAGAGCCACCGACATCACGTCATCTAAGCCTTCGGTTCCGAGTGCACTGGCGGCCGTACCCATCGCTTCCCTCTAACAGGGAGCGTGCCCGCGCCGGCCAATCACAAATCCGTGCTGTGGGCATGCTTCCTGCTAGAGGGATAGCGGGGATGCGGCAGCGGGTCGTGCTCGCGTCCTTGGACTGGGAATGAAGGTACGTTTTCGGGTGTCCTGGGGGTTTCACACAGTGGGGCACGCCCCGATCAGTCTCAAAGACTCCAGGGTATGTTTTGATCCTCATTAAAGACTGCTTGAGAACTATACCTCTCTGTGTCTGAGTCAAAGGTCCCGTCATCCAGATCGATGCCCTCCTCCTCCTTGTGCTCAGGCGCTGCTCTTCTCTCGCCAAGGTGCGCTGGTGCATGTGCCGTCTCCAGCTCAGGGTCCACGGGGGCACCAGCGGTCACAGGTGTTTCACTTCTGTAAGATAGAAAACGCAAGGTTAGCATCATACCTGCAGCTTTATGAAACATAGGCAGACGAAGCAAAGACCAACCTTGCTGCAGGGGGCTGTGGGACAACCGTCGCCTGGCGAGGGCACCTACAGACATGTCCGCCCATGCCAGTGCACACATTCTCTGAGGGCATTCCACTTCTGCAAGACAGAAAACGGCACATTAGTGTCATCCCTGCAGATTTTATTACACCTGGGCAGAGAAAATACCAACCTCTGCACAGAGGGCTGTGGGGCCACCATCGGATGTCCAGGATATAATAAAACTGCTCCAGTAGTGCCGCTGTAATGTACATAGAGATCCATATAGGTTCAGTCACAGGAGAAAGGATAGCACATGTCAAGGTATTATAAAGCATAAGTATTTACATTGTAATGGTTACCTGGGCACAGTGACGTGAATAGAAAATAAAGGACTATCCACCATTGTTTGCATCATTGGCATGCTTGCAGGCTCAGGGGGTCTCTCCATTTGGTGGTCACTCGCCCCTGTGGTCACCGGCAAAGACACAGAGGGTCCCTCTGCTGGGGTTTGACTAACCCCAGCCCTCGCAGCCCTGGATGGCATTTCAGTCCTGTTAGGCAGAAAAATCCCTGTAAGCATCATGGCCGGACAATTATAGAGACTTGGGCAAACAGACCGGAAACCCTACCTTGCAGCAGTCGGCTTGCCGTGCACCGTATAACCTCGGCCTTCTAAGAAAGAGATGAATTGTTCCGAGGATTCGAGAGACTGGACTTCCTCATAACTGATGATAATGCCCCTCCTTGCAATCTTCAGAAGGCGTTTTCTAGCCGAGTCCACGGCCGCTCTGATTGCCTCGGCGCTGCACAGACGCATGCATTTCCTCTTGAGGTGTCTGTAGAGGGCTGTGTGTGGGCTGTGGCAGCAAGGACAGGTCAGGGGAGTCCTGTTTTCCCTGAAAAATAAAAAGATAAATAAATACAAAAATGTACTACTTATCCAAAATAGTAGGCACAGCTTTTAATATTGATAACTGAGCGTGCTGCATGACCCGTCAAGCTACTAGAACATTGGCCAAACTAAATGGACAAGGGTCATAAGAAAGGGGCACAACTCCACAAATACCATAAAATAATATTTTTTTAAATGTTACACTATAAAAACACACATGCAACACAAGGACACTGGTAAAATAAATTCCTCCACTATTCCTGTGATGCTAAAATACTTAGCAATCCATATTATAGAAGACCACAGGGTATCAAAAAGTACAAATAGAAGTCAGTATTAAATAGCTCCACAAATAGCTCAAGAATATATATTTTTTATATATTTCTAATTACTCAAGTGAGTGTTCAATTCCTCCACTTTGTGCAAAAAATACAAATATAAAAAGGTAATTCCTACAAATAATTCATCAAGACCATAAAGCTGTGCAATCAATCAAATCTTAAGTTGCAAATGCTGGATAAGAAGGCGATATTCAGCAAGTAAAGCCGGGGATGAGACCCCCAATGCAAAGCCAATACACAGAAGTGCTGTTAGTGCAGAGGGCTGTATAAGGGAGCTGAGCTCCTTCCCAATCACTGGAAAGACAAAGTAGAAGTGGGTAGAATTGGCTTTGCATTGGGGGTCTCATCCCCTGATTTACTTGCTGAATTTCGCCTTCTTATCTAGGATTTTAGCATCACAGGAATAGTGGATGAATTGATAATAACAGTGTCTTTGTGTTACATGTGCGTTTTTATTTTTGCTATAGTGTAACATTTAATAAAATATTATTATTTTATGGTATTTGTGGAGTTGTGCCCCTTTCTTATGACTCTTGTCAATTTGCTTTGGCCCATAAATACAAAACGGTCTTGGGTTTATGAAATTGGACGTCAAACACTTAAATGATATACAGGGCCCCAGGGCTGTCAGTAGTAATATTTGGGCCCCATACAACCTCATTGTCATCACCCCTTCCCCCAATCTAATCCTCCAATAGAAAATGGGGGCTGTGTCAGTGAAGTGCATAGTGTTTGCTATCATATTTATAGCCTAGTAGAGTGTAAGCTCTTCTCTATCCTCTTTTATAGCCTAGTAGAGTGTAAGCTCTTATGCTTTCTGTATCCTACCTTATAGCCTGTTGGAGTGCAAGCTCCTCTGCCAAGCACCCCATGTACCCACATTACATTTCATGAAGACTTGGTTGGGGGGACGATCAATATCAATGCAAATACAAATTATAACCATGACACACAGCTACTCTAGGCAGATTATTTCACCCCACAAAAGCATCATTTTCATTATTTTACACAGTGGCCAGTTGAGGTTGTGACGTCATTATCTGGAAAGTGAGGTAAGTTAATCCTTTCTATTTTAGGCAAGGACAATGAAAGCCACCCACCCCATACGTTTGCCCCTGTTCCTTATAGCCCAATGGAGTGTAAGCTCCTATGACAAGTCTCCATGTACCCACCTTGGTCTGGGGCTTGCACAGCACATGGCCACTAGGTGGTGCTCAAAGTGCACCAACACCCTGCAGGATCCAATCCTCCCAGCGGGGCATCCAAAACCGGGATACCCCGCTATGTGAAACCCCCAGGACACCCGCAAACCTTACCTGAATCCTGGTCCACCGGCGCATGCGCGGGCCCATTTGTGAATAGCTGGCGCGGGCGCGCTCCCTGTTAGAGGGAAGCGCGAGATGTGGCCGCCAGCTTGCTCGGAGCCGCTGAGATAAGACGTCACTTTGATGTGTATACCTCAGCAGCTCCGAGCGTGCTGATTGGATGGGCGGCCATGCATGCAACATAGGCGCAGGGTGAGGTGAGTTTTATCGGGATATCTGGGGTTTCACATAGCGGGGCGTCCTGATTTGGGATGCCCCGCTGGGAGAGATCAGATCGGTCCTGGAATCTTATAGATCCACCTGGGTGTTGGTCCACTTTAGGAAACCTTCCTTCTTTATTCTTCATATCATGAGATTTGAATCAATAAGAATAAGACCCAAAATGAATGAATGGGTTTTTCCTATCTGGGTTGAGCATATTTGAAGGCCTGTTTCTCAGGCACCCTACAAGCTAGGAGCCTGAAACTTTCAGAGAATACAGAGCTGTCCCCCATCAGTGGAATAGACTATGGGGATTACCACCAGCCCACTTACATGGGGGTCAAGTTCCGGAAGCTATAGCTTTACTGTCCACGGGACTACACATCCCATTCTGGTCTCTTTCCCTCTGTAACTATATGGTCTGTTTACCCAAATATTTTGGCGCCACCACCTCATGTAGTTTGTCTGCATTATTCTTCTTATTGTATGGATTTAAATTGCATGATAAGCCCAAATGCATGGGACTTTCCTAGTATGACAACATTCTGGCCCTTTCTGATGATATATATATATATATATATATATATATATATATATATATATATATCCATGACAACATAAATATATTATATTGAAAAATTACCATTATGGCCCTTTCTGATGATATATATAGAATTTAAATATATATATATATATATATATATATATATATATATATATAGCCATGGCAACCTAAATATATTATACTGAAAAATTACCATTCTGGCCCTTTCTGATAAGAATATATATATATATAAATAAATAGGTATATAGATAGAGAGATATTTATATATATATATATCCATGACAACATAAATATATTATACTGAAAAATTACCATTCTGGCCCTTTCTGATAAGAATATATATATATATATATATATATATATATATATATATATATATATATAGATTGAGAGATTTTTATATATATAGCCATGACAACATAAATATATTAGAAATTAGAAAACTTACTCTCTTCTGGCGGATGACATCTTCTTCTAGAAGTCGATTAATGTTCCAAACTTCCAGGAGCAGAAATCTGAAGGATGTTGATAGGAATAAAAGAAAACGTGTCTTCCAGTAAAGGATATCAGCAGATATGTTTGTTATCAAGTACATTTTGAGAGCAGACTTTTATACCTGTAAGGGGGGGGGGGTACTCCTATCACAACACTTTTTAAACAATGGATGTTTGTAGGAGGTTAATAAATGACAGAGCCAGCCCTGGAGCCGTTTTGTCCCTTCCCTCAGATAAGCACATTACAATTTTGATCTGTACAAAACCCCAGAAGACAAAATCCCTGTTTTTGACGGCTTTAAGCAAAACCAGGGGAGCAGCAAAACTGGCTTTTGGTCCGCTTTAACAGGGACTATGGCCAGTGGTGTGACTGGGCCCTGGTGTGAACATTAAATGGGGCCCTTTCAAGACTCATTCACTTTTCATTTAATTGAATGCAGCTAGACAAGTGAAACAACAGAGATTAATGGAGCTTCCTTTCTCAAGATGATGCCAAAAAAAGCACAAATCTGATAATGAAATGAAACTATGAAACATGAAACTATAAAAATCTGATAAATCTGGCCCTGGGCAGGGGATAGAGGGTGACCACATATACTTCCCTCTGAGTATAGGGGCACTTTAAGGGGGAACAAAACCTTCACTTTCTTGGGTTTTGTTCCTCTCTGGCAGGGAATCTCGATTTGGGATGCCTCACCGTGTGTATCCCACAAATCGCCCCCCCCCCGAAAAAAATAGCGCCTCTTCCTTGTTCCCATGTGGGTCACTCAGCCAATCATCAGTGCTCGTTCCATTCACATTTCCTTTGCCACACTGATGTCAGTACAACAAGGAGATGTGAATGGAACAAACACTGCCGGCCACATCCCTGCTCACCTCTAGCTGGTGACATGCCATTCAGAAAAGCCTGGCGGGTGTGCGCCCCAGATACAGGAATGCTGGAGATACGCTCACGCCGCAGCGGTGGCTCCAGGAACAGGTAAGTAAATCGGACGATCCAGGGGATTTGACGCAGTGGAGCATCCCAATTGTTATAGACGTTAGGCTGGTCGGTTTCTCCTGTCCTCCCGGCCTTAGCGTCTGAAAAAATTCAGGGCGGGGTAAAAGCTGTCCCTAACTCCAAAGTCAAACCCCTGCCAGGCATAAGTGAATGGGCGGCAGGTGCGTGCACAGCCACCAGGCAATCATTCGGAAGAGACTGCATTAATATGCATGACAATCTATTCTGAATGGAGAAAAGTCTGAGCACGTGTGCCGTGGGAGCATGGAATGAGGTAAGATTTCACATGCAGGGGCATCCCAAATCAACATGCCCTTGTGAAGCAGACCAAAACCCAGCAGGGTAAAAACAAAGAGTTTTGGTCCCCTTTAATAGACTTATACTGCTTTACATATATTGGTCATGTTGATTGTAAAGTGGACCAAGACCCAGGATTTAGACTATGCTGGGAATTGGCCCTTGGCCCTCGGGCACCCTGATCTGGGGAGCCCCGCTGTGTAAAACCCCCCGGAGTCGCCCGATAAGCTTTACCCTTCCCCAGTCATACGGCGCCTGCCCGGCCCCTCGTTCAATCAGCGCGCTCTTGGCTTTTTGCATTTTGACAAATCGCTCTGATTGCTTCCAATGATGAGCATGCGCTGCTGCATCCCCTGCATCCCTGGTCTTCATGGTCTGCATGCCCTCCTTTTTGGTCCTGTCCCTGGGGTGGCATCCCAATTCTGCGTATCACGCTAGGTTATAGCTGCTCACTGCTCCCACAGCACATGCGCCACTTCTCTTCATATTTCATGCACCTTAGTAATCCGCACATGCAGAGCTCAGCAGTAGTGAGCGGACGCATCCTCATCACCACTTTCTATTTTACGTTATTTAAACTTTGGCTGGCATTAGTGGTGTGAAATATAGAAAGCCTGCCATATACATAAAAGTGGAACTGAAGTGACCATGAGTGCATTTTGGAGACAGGCTGTGCATGTGTGCTACATGTGAGAATGGCTGCTACTTTCACTCTGCCACTTCACTTATGGCCATCTCATCATTTTAAGTCATTGAAAAAAAGAGCTTAAGATTTACACTAAAGCAGGGGTGGGCAATTATATTTTCCATGGGGCCACATGAGAAACTAAAAATATTGTGGAGGGCGGCTGAGCTATGGGCGTCTAAGCGCCGTCTAAGCTCAGCGGCTCCGAGTGCGCTGGCGGCTGCATCTCGCGCTTCCCTCTAACAGGGAGCGTGCCCACGCTGGCCATTCACAAATGGCCGACACAGGCACGCACCCTGCTAGAGGGATAGCAGGCATGTGGCCGCAGCTCGTGCATGCGCCGTTGAACTGGGAAAGAAGGTGAGCTTATGGGCGATTTTGGATGCCCCCCAGGGAAGGGATCTATAAGATTCCCGGGCTGATAAAGCAGGGTTTTGGTCCACTTCAAAAGTTCTGGTGTGATCATTTCCCAGCCAATCAGAGAAGCCCTTGGCTTCTGGCAGTCTGGGAGGAGAGCTCAGATCAGCTGGGGGCAAAGTGTGAGCATGTGGACAGCAGGAAGGGGGCATGGTGAGAGCATGGTGCACAGCAGGAAGGGGGCATGGTGAGAGCATGGTGGGCAGCAGGAAGGGGGCATGGTGAGAGCATGGTGCACAGCAGGAAGGGGGCATGGTGAGAGCATGGTGGGCAGCAGGAAGGGGGCATGGTGAGAGCATGGTGCCCAGCAGGAAGGGGGCATGGTGAGATCATGGTGGGCAGCAGGAAGGGGGCATGGTGAGAGCATGGTGGACAGCAGGAAGGGGGCATGGTGAGAGCATGGTGCACAGCAGGAAGGGGGCATGGTGAGAGCATGGTGGGCAGCAGGAAGGGGGCATGGTGAGAGCATGGTGCCCAGCAGGAAGGGGGCATGGTGAGAGCATGGTGGGCAGCAGGAAGGGGGCATGGTGAGAGCATGGTGGGCAGCAGGAAGGGGGCATGGTGAGAGCATGGTGCCCAGCAGGAAGGGGGCATGGTGAGAGCATGGTGGGCAGCAGGAAGGGGGCATGGTGAGAGCATGGTGGACAGCAGGAAGGGGGCATGGTGAGAGCATGGTGCACAGCAGGAAGGGGGCATGGTGAGAGCATGGTGGGCAGCAGGAAGGGGGCATGGTGAGAGCATGGTGCCCAGCAGGAAGGGGGCATGGTGAGAGCATGGTGGGCAGCAGGAAGGGGGCATGGTGAGAGCATGTGGACAGCAGGAAGGGGGCATGGTGAGAGCATGGTGGGCAGCAGGAAGGGGGCATGGTGAGAGCATGTGGACAGCAGGAAGGGGGCATGGTGAGAGCATGGTGCACAGCAGGAAGGGGGCATGGTGAGAGCATAGTGGGCAGCAGGAAGGGGGCATGGTGAGAGCATGGTGGACAGCAGGAAGGGGGCATGGTGAGAGCATGGTGGGCAGCAGGAAGGAGGCATGGTGAGAGCATGGTGGACAGCAGGAAGGGGGCATGGTGAGAGCATGGGGGGCAGCAGGAAGGGGGCATGGTGAGAGCATGTGGACAGCAGGAAGGGGGCATGGTGAGAGCATGGTGGACAGCAGGAAGGGGGCATGGTGAGAGCATGTGGACAGCAGGAAGGGGGCATGGTGAGAGCATGGTGGACAGCAGGAAGGGGGCATGGTGAGAGCATGTGGACAGCAGGAAGGGGGCACGGTGAGAGCATGTGGACAGCAGGAAGGGGGCATGGTGAGAGCATGGTGCACAGCAGGAAGGGGGCATGGTGAGAGCATGGTGGACAGCAGGAAGGGGGCATGGTGAGAGCATGTGGACAGCAGGAAGGGGGCATGGTGAGAGCATGGTGGGCAGCAGGAAGGGGGCATGGTGAGAGCATGGTGGGCAGCAGGAAGGGGGCATGGTGAGAGCATGTGGACAGCAGGAAGGGGGCATGGTGAGAGCATGGTGGACAGCAGGAAGGGGGCATGGTGAGAGCATGTGGACAGCAGGAAGGGGGCATGGTGAGAGCATGGTGCACAGCAGGAAGGGGGCATGGTGAGAGCATAGTGGGCAGCAGGAAGGGGGCATGGTGAGAGCATGGTGCACAGCAGGAAGGGGGCATGGTGAGAGCATGGTGGACAGCAGGAAGGGGGCATGGTGAGAGCATGTGGACAGCAGGAAGGGGGCATGGTGAGAGCATGGTGCACAGCAGGAAGGGGGCATGGTGAGAGCATGGTGGGCAGCAGGAAGGGGGCATGGTGAGAGCATGGTGCACAGCAGGAAGGGGGCATGGTGGGCAGCAGGAAGGGGGCACGGTGAGAGCATGGTGGACAGCAGGAAGGGGGCATGGTGAGAGCATGGTGGACAGCAGGAAGGGGGCATGGTGAGAGCATGTGGACAGCAGGAAGGGGGCATGGTGAGAGCATGGTGCACAGCAGGAAGGGGGCATGGTGAGAGCATGGTGGGCAGCAGGAAGGGGGCATGGTGAGAGCATGGTGCACAGCAGGAAGGGGGCATGGTGAGAGCATGGTGCACAGCACGAAGGGGGCATGGTGAGAGCATGGTTCACAGCAGGAAGGGGGCATGGTGAGAGCATAGTGGGCAGCAGTAGGGGGACATGGTGAGAGCATGTGGACAGCAGGAAGGGGGCATGGTGAGAGCATGGTGGACAGCAGGAAGGGGACATGGTGAGAGCATGGTGGACAGCAGGAAGGGGGCATGGTGAGAGCATGGTGGACAGCAGGAAGGGGGCATGGTGAGAGCATGGTGCACAACAGGAAGGGGGCATTGTGAGAGCATAGTGGGCAGCAGTAGGGGGACATGGTGAGAGCATGTGGACAGCAGGAAGGGGGCATGGTGAGATCATGGGGGACAGCAGGAAGGGGGCATGGTGAGAGCATGGTGGACAGCAGGAAGGGGGCATGGTGAGAGCATGGTGCACAGCAGGAAGGGGGCATGGTGAGAGCATGGTGCACAACAGGAAGGGGGCATGGTGAGAGTATGGGGACAGCAGGAAGGGGGCATGGTGAGAGCATGGTGGACAGCAGTAAGGGGACATGGTGGGCAGCAGGAAGGGGGCATGGTGGGCAGCAGGAAGGGGGCATGGTGAGAGCATGGTGGGCAGCAGGAAGGGGGCATGGTGAGAGCATAGTGGACAGCAGTAAGGGGACATGGTGGGCAGCAGGAAGGGGGCATGGTGAGAGCATGGTGGGCAGCAGGAAGGGGGCATGGTGAGAGTATAGTGGACAGCAGTAAGGGGACATGGTGGTCAGCAGGCAGGGGGCATGGTGAGAGCATGGTAGACAGCAGGAAGGGGGCATGGTGAGAGCATGGGGGACAGCAGGAAGGGGGCATGGTGAGAGCATGGTGGACAGCAGGAAGGGGGCATGGTGAGAGCATGTGGACAGCAGGAAGGGGGCATGGTGAGAGCATGGTGGGCAGCAGGAAGGGGGCATGGTGAGAGCATGGTGAACAGCAGGAAGGGGGCATGGTGAGAGCATGTGGACAGCAGGAAGGGGGCATGGTGAGAGCATGTGGACAGCAGGAAGGGGGCATGGTGAGAGCATGGGGGGCAGCAGGAAGGGGGCATGGTGAGAGCATGGGGGGCAGCAGGAAGGGGGCATGGTGAGAGCATGGGGGACAGCAGGAAGGGGGCATGACGATGCTGAAGTTGGTTTCTTTTTTGCCTGTTTCTTATTCGTGTTTATGCTCTTTTCCCGCCTTCCTTGAGAGGAAAATGTCCATAAATGATGCCAGGTATTCTATAGAGAGTTCTGACCAATATTACATTAAAACTGCCACAAATCCTGAACTAAGCTGGCACAAAATGGGCATCTAAATGGGCAATAAGGCCTGATTTCCTCACACCTGATGGGGCCCCTGTAATGGCACATGGATGGGGGCCTGATTTCCTCACAACTGATGGGGCCCCTGTAATGACACATGGATGGGGATGATTTCCTCACAACTGATGGGGCCCCTGTAATGGCACATGGATGGGGGACATTTCCTCACAACTGATGGGGCCCCTGTAATGGCACATGGATGGGGGGCATTTCCTCACACCTGATGGGGCCCCTGTAATGACACATGGATGGGGGGGCATTTCCTCACACCTGATGGGGCCCCTGTAATGGCACATGGATGGGGCCTGATTTCCTCACACCTGATGGGGCCCCTGTAATGGCACATGGATGGGGATGATCTCCTCACACCTGATGGGGCCCCTGTAATGGCACATGGATGGGGCCTGATTTCCTCACACCTGATTGGGCCCCTGTAATGGCACATGGATGGGGGCCTGATTTCCTCACACCTGATGGGGCCCCTGTAATGGCACATGGATGGGGGCCTGATTTCCTCACACCTGATGGGGCCCCTGTAATAGCACATGGATGGGGGGCATTTCCTCACACCTGATGGGGCCCCTGTAATGGCACATGGATGGGGCCTGATTTCCTCACACCTTATGGGGCCCCTGTAATGGCACATGGATGGGGCCTGATTTCCTCACACCTGATGGGGCCCCCTGTAATGGCACATGGATGGGGCCTGATTTCCTCACACCTGATGGGGCCTCTGTAATGGCATATGGATGGGGCCTGATTTCCTCACACCTGATGGGGCCCCTGTAATGGCACATGGATGGGGCCTGATTTCCTCACACCTGATGGGGCCCCTGTAATGGCACATGGATGGGGGGCATTTCCTCACACCTGATGGGGCCCCTGTAATGGCACATGGATGGGGGGCATTTCCTCACACCCGATGGGGCCCCTGTATTGGCACAAGGATGGGGTCCTGATTTCCTCACACCTGATGGGGCCCCTGTAATGGCACATGGATGGGGCCTGATTTCCTCACACCTGATGGGGCCTCTGTAATGGCACATGGATGGGGGGCATTTCCTCACACCTGATGGGGCCCCTGTAATAGCACATGGATGGGGGGCATTTCCTCACACCTGATGGGGCCCCTGTAATGGCACATGGATGGGGCCTGATTTCCTCACACCTGGCGGGGCCCCTGTAATGGCACATGGATGGGGCCTGATTTCCTCACACCTGATGGGGCCCCTGTAATGGCACATGGATGGGGGCATTTCCTCACACCTGATGGGGCCCCTGTAATGGCACATGGATGGGGCCTGATTTCCTCACACCTGATGGGGCCCCTGTAATGACACATGGATGGGGCCTGATTTCCTCACACCTGATGGGGCCCCTGTAATGGCACATGGATGGGGCCTGATTTCCTCACACCTGATGGGGCCCCTGTAATGGCACATGGATGGGGCCTGATTTCCTCACACCTGATGGGGCCCCTGTAATGACACATGGATGGGGCCTGATTTCCTCACACCTCATGGGGCCCCTGTAATGGCACATGGATGGGGGGCATTTCCTCGCACCTGATGGGGCCCCTGTAATGGCACATGGATGGGGGGCATTTCCTCACACCTGATGGGGCCCCTGTAATGGCACATGGATGGGGCCTGATTTCCTCACACCTGATGGGGCCCCTGTAATGGCACATGGATTGGGGCCCCGTTTCCTCACATCTGATGGGGCCCCTGTAATGGCACATGGATGGGGCCTGATTTCCTCACACCCGATGGGGCCCCTGTATTGGCACAAGGATGGGGTCCTGATTTCCTCACACCTGTTGGGGCCCCTGTAATGGCACAAGGATGGGGGCCTGATTTCCTCACACCTGATGGGGCCCCTGTAATGGCACATGGATGGGGCCTGATTTCCTCACACCTGATGGGGCCCCTGTAATGGCACATGGATGGGGGCCTGATTTCCTCACACCTGATGGGGCCCCTGTAATGGCACATGGATGGGGGGCATTTCCTCACACCTGATGGGGCCCCTGTAATGGCACATGGATGGGGCCTGATTTCCTCACACCTGATGGGGCCCCTGTAATGGCACATGGATGGGGGCCTGATTTCCTCACACCTGATGGGGCCCCTGTAATGGCACATGGATGGGGCTGGCGCCTGCCCGGCCCCTCGTTCAATCAGCGCGCTCTCATCCCCTTCATCTAAGCAATCGACTAAGGGAGCGGATCCGAGCTCGCCAGTGGCCGCTTCCATCCAACAGGGAGCGTGCCCCCTGCTGGCAATTTTCTTTAAAGCAGAAGAAAACCCAACAGCAGCCATCCCTGCAATCTAAAGGATTCCAGGGCCGCCCGCTGGCTTTCCCTTGATTTTGGATGCTCCCGCTTTGTGAACCCCCCAACGCTGGTAATAACTCACTTTAATAAATTTGCCGGTCCAGCGGCGCATGAGCGCGCACTCATCCAATCAGAGCCTCTTGACAAATCGCTCTGATTGCTTCCAATGATGACCATGCGCTGCTGCATCCCCTGCATCCCTGGTCTTCATGGTCTGCATGCCCTCCTGTCCCAGCCATTCAGATAGATAGGTCGGGGCAGAAGCGCGCACACCACCGGGGGTACAGCAGCGCACGGTCCCCTTATAAGCCAATCAGAGCCCTTTGCTGAAGGACGTAATGAGAGCTCACGCTTGCACTGTTGGACTGAGGAGAGGTGAGTTTTACTTGGAAACTGGGGGTTTCAGATAGTGAGGCATCCCGATTCAGGACCATAGTTGAAAAAGTCTGTGTGGATCAATTCTCCTTAAAGCGGACCTTCACTCTGAATAAGAGTCTATCTTATATGTTTATATGTCCCACACCCTGTAAATACAGATTGCCCACATTAAAAATCATCCTACCTGCATCTACTGCATGTTATGAGCCTTTAAACATCCAACATGGCGGCTTATGGAAGCCACCATCTTATCAGGCAGCCTGCAAACAGGAAGTGCCTCCTGACTGTGCTGCTCTGCATTCTGGGACTGCTGACATTTACCTGACCCCAGCTCTGCTCTGTCTGAGCAAAGCACAGCTATAACCCGCCCCCCTGTACCTTATCCCACTCTCCTCTCTTCAGTAAGTGTGAGTCAAGATGGCGGCACCCGTATCTTAAATTCCTGAACAGAGTTGCAGCCCAGTGGGGGAAAGAATAATAAGTTAGTGACTAAAAACGTAAAATATATAAATTTTAGATGCTGGGAACCGTTTTTTAAGAGTTTGGGCTTTTCATTAAATCACGCTGAAGGTCCGGTTTAAGCTTAATTTGTGTGTGTGTGGAAATGGGGGCGCTATTTGCCCCAGGTGCAGAAAAAAAAACCAAAAAAAAAAAACCCCAAAAAAAAACAAAAAACCCAGCTCTAGTGACCTTGTGTAGATAAGAGACATTACAAAGCCTGTCCTGCAGTGCAGAGTGTTTGCTTTGATTTCATACAGTTCTGGTTGTGTTAATCAGTGAAGACATGTTAACGACATCTTGCATTTATAATGGATTTATTGAGGAGAGAACAATGGTCACCCACATCAGAAAGGCTTAATCAGCTTATCTTTAGAAAAGTGGGTGAAGCCCCTCACTCACTAACTCAGGCAAATAGTCTCGGTTCCGGAAACTTCATTATAAATTCTAACTGTACACAACACAGGCAAAAAGCAAACATCGGGCCCCCCTCCACCTCCCATCTAGCTCCAGGAGGCTGATTCATTACTACTTTAAAACCAGACATGTCAGGACAATTCTGCATAAAAAAATGTCATTTTCTAGTTCAGGAAACATGTCAGAAAGTTTTGAGATTTTACAAAAAATTTAAAAAAAAATTGGGTCAGAAAAGGGATTTAATGATGGTCCATAGAAATGTATGGGAGAGCGCCCGGTAGGGACAGGTAATACGTGGCGCTCTGCAAGGCAGAACGCCGGCGCTGTACGCTGAGCCTGTGATAATGGTGAATGGGACGCTGCATGGCGCTGTACACTGAGCCTGGGATAATGATGAATGGGACGTTACATGGAGCTGTACGCTGAGCCTGGGATAATGATGAATTAGACTCTACATGGTGTTGTTCCAGTCGCTCACCAGATTGGCTTGATAAATGTGTAATTGCGTGCGGTGTCCGGCGTTCACCTGGCGCTATCCCTTCATGAATAAGGCGCTATGTTTCTTGGTACTCACCCATGTCATCTGTGGTCCCTGCTGGTCACTCTGTCACCTGTAGTGCTCCTATGCCTCCATTTCTTCTGTCCTTTGGCCTCCACTGCTGATCTCTTCTTTGTTATTCCAGCTTTCCTTCCTGCCAAAGGTCCAGTGGGGAGAGATGAGAAAAGCAAAGGAAGGAAGGAAGGAGGCAGAAGGGAAAGAAGAAATGAAATATTGAAAGTGGGCGATGGAGCCGGGAGTCTATAAGATCTATTCCGGGGGATTCCCCACTGTGTGACACCCCCCAGGTCACTCATACACCTACCTTCTTTTCCTGTTATAGGGGAGCGTGGGATGCTCAGAGCAGCTCGCCTTACACAAAGGGATGTCAGTGGATGCCAGCGCGCCAATTGGCTGAGCGGCCGCACATGCGCCATGGGA
>JAQIHN010000525.1:0-45000 GCA_027917425.1 Gastrophryne carolinensis | reverse complement strand
GAATGGGACAATATCTGCTATAGTCAAACGCCTGGGTTAGGTGCTCTTTTGGGTTTGGGGATGGGATACATGTTATAACTCGGATGGGTCGGGGATTATCTTTGTCTGGGCGTCCAGGCCAATGCTAACTTTCTCCCACCTTATCCTACGCACCTCTTGGGAGCAGTAAATAATGAGCCATGCCAAAGCGCCTGTAAACATGTCATTGTATGTAACCCGTAATTCCTTGTGTATTCTAGGCAATGACAGCTTTCTTTGCATCGCTTTCAGGATTCTTGACTGAGCTGGAAAGCAGGTGTCACGGTTTATGAGTCACGAGCATGCTCCGCCGTGGTCAGAGACGGCTACGGGACCACCCGTGACTTGCCGAGAGCATCGAGGGATGAGGTGGCTGTAGGACCGCTTCTTGGCACCGTCCTGGAGGAATAAACTTGAGAATAGGGAAAAGATTGGAGCCCTGCTACTGCTTCAAACCTGCAAAACAGGTGAGCCGCTTGCCATTGCAACCAAATATACAGATATGTATTAATGTCCAGAGAAGCAGCCCATGAGGCCTGCTAATATACAGCAACAGGGGAGCTGGCAGAAGAGCTTACGCTCTATTGGGTTATAAGGAACAGGGGAAAACATACAGCAGGGAGAGGGTCATTTTCCTTGTCTTAAATGAATAGGATAGGCCTAGCTCAATTTACTTGCAACCCAAGTACCGTGTTTCTTGCCCTGTAGGACACATATATTTTTCCCCTGGGAGAATAGGTTGGGATGCCCCTGGTAGCAGTGTGTGGTTGGCTGAGTAGTTTGTGATGCCCCTGGTAGCTGAGCTTATTTGGCTGAGTAATTTGGGAAGCCCCTGTGATGCTTGCGTTAGTGGGAGACCAGATTGGGATGTCCTTGGTAGCTGCGCATGGTTGGTTGAGTTGTTTGGGATGCCCCTGGTAGCAGTGCATGGCTGGTTGAGTTGTTTGGGATGCCCCTGGTAGCTGTGCATGGTTGGTTGAGTTGTTTGGGATGCCCCTGGTAGCAGTGCATGGTTGGCTGAGTTGTTTGGGATGCCCCTGGTAGCTGTGCATGGTTGGTTGAGTTGTTTGGGATGCCCCTGGTAGCTGTGCATGGTTGGTTGAGTTGTTTGGGATGCCCCTGGTAGCTGTGCATGGTTGGTTGAGTTGTTTGGGATGCCCCTGGTAGCTGTGCATGGTTGGTTGAGTTGTTTGGGATGCCCCTGGTAGCAGTGCATGGTTGGTTGAGTTGTTTGGGATGCCCCTGGTAGCCATGCATGGTTGGTTGAGTTGTTTGGGATGGCCCTGGTAGTCATGCGTTAATAGTCAGCATTTTACACTGAACGACCTGTCATTTTAGTGGGGCACCAGGAGCCATAGCAAACATGGGGTGCGTAGAGTAGGTGCTTGAGACCTGGGGGAAATGTGACCGTTTGTGGGGGGAGCTTAATAGTCGCCATTTTGAACTGAGTGGTTTGAGGGACTTTGGTGTACTGTCATGTAACAGTGGCACCATAGTAGGGTCTAAATAGTGTTTGCTGCTGTAAAAGCACAGACATAATTTCTCACTGCTCATTTCCTCTCCAAACTGTCGGGAGCCTGGAAATCTCTGGTTTGATGAAGGTTTCACATGAAGGCATTGCTGTGTTATTCTAAGTATGCAGCACGTCCTGCTCCAGGTACTGATTCATAACAGATGGGATTACCTCCACCAGAGGGCGCCTGACTGCAGAGATGGCAAAAAGAGGCCCCTCCCGGTCCATATATACCCGGGACCTCCCACAAATTCCCCAGTTTCTTCTCTGCAGTCGGCTGTGAAGGTCAGAAGATGGCTTCTCTTATCGCAGGTGAGCGGGGCTTAATAGCCCGCGGCCCTGTAGGACTATTCCCACCCGTTCCACTTATTACTTATGCCTCCCAGCTTTGGCTGCGCTGGTCGGGTGACGGTAGGCAGCACCTATCACAGGTGCTCTTCTTTGCGGAGCCTGGCTCCGACCACAATCCCCAACCAAAGGGTAGGCGGTGCAGGTTATGGTGAACCTGATTTGGGATGCCCCGTCCGCTCTTGCTCTTCCCTGCCCTGGTCATTGGTGGGTCTTTTATTTGACAACCACTCTCCCCCCTCTCCCATTATACCGTTCGGGGGGGGGGGGGTGTTTGTGCGCTTATTGTCTTTTGTGTGTGTGTGATTGCACTTCATTCAGGGCTCCGGACTCTGTCTTTCACTTTGTCATTTTGAATCTGCCGCCACTGACGCCTTCTGGCGTCCACGGTGAGCGGCGGCATCATCATCAAGAATACCTGCGCGCCCATTGGCTGTATCGTCTGGCCTGTCTCTGTGCTACTTGGAGGGGGCGTGGCTTGCTCTGTTGGAGCGTTCCGCATCGGACCCTCCTGCGGCCTGCCCCTTGAGGTTCCTCCAGCGCCATTTTGGTCCCCTCCTGGTGTGATTGCTGGCTTCCCACCGCGGTCTGTGAGTGCCCCTGCGGGCTTGCCTTGTTAGGCACTTACCTCGTCGCCGTCCCTGGTCCCGCGACGCGCTGTCGGGTGGCGCCCGGTTGGCTGCTGCCCGACGGTCCCCGGGTGTGCCGGCTCCTCAGCGTTGTCGTGGGGGTCGGGGGTCGGCGGCGCGGGACGGTGTCGGCGGCCGCGCCGCAGCCCGCTCTGCGCGGCTGCGCGGCCCCGCCGAGCTCCCTCTCGATGCGGCGCTTCCCCCTCCCGGCGGGGGCGCGCCCGATCTACAACGTGCTCGCGCGCGCGCGCGCGAGCACGTCTTCCTTATGCCTCCCGGCGGCGCTTTCCCCAGCGCGCCCGCCGGGGGCAAGTTTCAAAAACACCCAATCCGTGACCTGATCAGAGGAGTGGACCCAGGGACTGGTCGGCCTGTCTGGCCTGGGCCGTCCAGCTCCTGGGACCACTCCTGTTTAATTGTACGCACCAATCACCTTTGTTCCCTCCATTGCCCCTTTTTCCCCACTGGCCAGTACTCCCTATAAAGCTGCACTGCTCCAGTATCCCAGTGCCCGTTATAGCTTCTGGGTTCTGGATGTGCGTTGCTGTGTCTCTAGTGAATACTTTGGATTTGGACTTTGACTATTCTCGCCTGCTGCCTGCCCTGACCATCTGCTTTGCCTGACCACTCTTTTGCCTGACCCTCCTGTACCTCGCCTGTGACCTCCTGGACTTGACCTCGGCTACCCTCGACTACTCCTTCGTTATCTCCCTCGGAAACCTCGCCTGTGACCTCCTGGTTTGACCTCGGCCTGAATTACGGACTTTCGCACCCGGCATCCTCATTCGGGATTCCCTGCCAAACATCATTCTGCACCTTAAGCTGTTATCCTTTGCGCCTTTTAAGTCCTGGGGGCAACCGACTGGGAGAGGCATTACCCGTGTCTCCTACAAGCGGGGGCTTGTCTATAGGCGGAAGTGGCGGTGGAGATTGGGGGATATCGGCTTAAGACAGACGGGTGTTTGGTATAGTCCTGACTTGCCTCTTATTTATTTGTCATTTCTGTGTGATTATGGGGTGTCACTATTATGTCTTTCAGGCGGGATAACTGTTTTAAGAGGTTTCTCCCGGTCCTGTCCCCTCTATTAGTTATAATAACGTTATTAGAGGCCTACACTGTTAAATCCTCCCACTTCCCTGGCGGACATTTGAGGCATCCCGGGTTGCTTATACGGCATAATTCCTATTGACCAGTTGTGCCACCTTAATCACCATATGGAGGCTTCACAGGATATTGTGCTCGGGGTCCCCTCGGGACAAGCCCGGCTGTGTGTAGTGTGTGGGGCATCCCCTGTAAGTGATGATGTGCGGGTTTGTGTACCCTGCGCCCAGCAGGCACTTACGCTGCACTCTAGGCTATCTGTGACTGGGCCTGCGCCCACTATGTCCTCACCCACTCCCCCTCTCCTGATTATGACTCCCCCAGTGAGCTAAATACTAGTGGGGAGTCTCAGCCTGACATGTCTTCCAGGTTGGCTAACATTGAGAGGCTGATTGCTAGCTCTGCAGCCCGTAAGGCGCCAGGTGCGTCTGCCTTTCCTGTGGAGAATGAGAATTTCCTTGATTTGTCTGATTATACCCCACTTGAGGAGGGGGAATTATTCTCGGATTCAGAGTTATCTGATGATCAGCATTTCAGTGGTGCTGACTATGGCTCTGAGCATTGGGATGCTGATAACACCAATAGACTATTAACTCAGATTTTTGATGTGCTTTCTGTCTCCCTTCCTGCTGCGGCTCCCAAGCTACAGGGGGAACTTTTCAGTACTGCTAAACCACGTCTGGAATTTCCAGAACAGGCCCATTTCAATAATCTTGTTCTCAAAGAATGGGAGCGTCCCGGCCGGCTTCCCGGAATCCCTAAGGGCTGGGATAAAAGGTACCCTTTTCCCACTGATGTGGTTAAATGTTGGTCAAACCCCCCAGAAGTGGATGCACCAGTATTGGGGTAGTCCAACACATCTGTGGTCCATTCCCCTGATTCCACTACCCTCAAGCATAGTGAGGACCGGCGCATTGACCAGCTGGACTCCCATGCCTTTGCTTGTGTGGGGTTTGCCTTGCGCCCTGTCTGTGCTTCTGCTATTACTGCTGTTGCTATCAGGTCTCTCCTCAAGGGTCTGTTGGAAGGCGCCCCTGATGATACTTCTAGTGCCGAGTTCAGGGCCTTGTCACAGTGTGAAATGTTCATTGCATATGTCCTTTCTGCCTTAGATGACACCATTAGAATGTGTAGTAGGACCTCTGCCTTGGTGGTTGATATATGCCGCTCTATTTGGCTGCGTCAGTGGGCAGCTGATAACGCTGCTAAGAAGGCCATCACGGGGCTCCCTTTAAGGGGCTGCGCCTATTTGGTGATTGCTTTGACCTGTTTGCCAAGGGGGGTAAGTTGCCTCAGCGTAAGAAGCAGCTGCGGCCCTTTCGGGGTCCGGGTACCTTTGCCCCCTCCTACCGTGGATCCAGGTCTGGGAGAGGGGTTTCCTTTGCAGGTCCTAGGGGAGACTTCTGGGGCAGGGGCAGAGGTCGTGCCCGCTCTGGATCTTCCTGGGGGTCCAAGCCCAAATCTGTCGCCAAGCCTCCTCAGCCATGAGGGGGCGCCCTCACCCATGTGGGTGGGGGGACGGCTGCGGCTCTTCGCTCATGTCTAGGGACAGCAGGTCTCAGACAGGTGGATTCTGGAGGTTGTGCCCTCCGGCTACAAGCTAGAGTTCGCTGCCTGGCCGCCTCCAAGATTCCTCAGGTCTTGGATTCCTCTAGAACCCCTGGCAGCTCAGGGTCTGTTTCTGACTGTACAAAACCTATTGGACATGGGGGTCATCTGTCAGGTCCCTCCTGGGGAGAGTGGTCTGGGTTTTTATTCCAATTTCTTCACAGTACCCAAAAGGAATGGTTCCATCAGATCCATCCTGGACTTAAAGCTTCTCAACAAGTTCATCAGGATCAGACACTTTCGCATGGAGACCCTGGGCTCCGCAATCAGCTCTTTGCACCGGGGGACTTCATGACCTCCATAGACATCAAAGATGCTTACCTTCATGTACCAGTCTTCCCAGGGCATCGGAGATTTCTCAGGTTCCCACTGGAGGACCAGCACTACCAATTTGTGGGCACTGCCCTTCGGTCTCACCTCGGCCCCCAGGGTCTTCACCAAGGTGCTGGCAGGTGTTATGGCTCTCCTCAGAGCTCGGGGCATTCGCATTCTTCCTTATCTGGACAACCTCCTCATCACTTCTCATTCTTTCCAGCAGGCAGAATTGGATACCCAGCAGGTGGTGACTGCTCTGGAAAAATTTGGATGGGTGATCAATCACCCCAAATCCTCCCTGTCTATTTCTCTGGTGACCTCCTTCCTGGGCAATGGTGTCCTGCTTCGTGGCAGTTCCTTATGCTCAGTTCCACATGAGACCTCTTCAGCTCCATCTCCTATCAGTCTGGGACAAGAGTCCCCTGTCTCTGGATTAGGCTTTTGTTCTGTCTCCTCTGGCCCGGCAGTCCCTCTTGTGGCGGCTGGACTCGAGGAACCTGTTGGGGGTCAGATCCTTTCTGGCCCCCTGTTGGGAGACGGTCACCACGGATGCCAGTCTGTCGGGTGGGGGGGGCTTCTGGAGAACCCTACAATTCCAGGGGCTGTGGGGCCCTCAGGAGGCCCATGCCCCCATCAACGTCCTGGAACTGAGGGCGGTTCGGTTGGTACTGGCTCAGTTGACTCCTCACCTTCAGGGCCGGCTGGTCCAAGTTCGCTCAGACAACCAGACGGCGGTTGCCTACATCAATCATCAGGGAGGGACTCGGAGCAAGAGTGCCCTCAAGGAGGTGTCCATGATTCTGCCCTGGGCAGAGGACAATGTTCCTTGCATCTGAGAGTATTTTGGGAGTGGAGAATCTGGAGGCGAACTCTCTGAGCAGGGGGACCTGTCGCCTGGGGGAATGGTATCTCAGCAGCGAGGTCTCCACCGGAAGTGGATCCGTTTGCGTCCTGCCATAATCACAAGCTCCCCGTCTTTGTCTCTCTGTCCCAGGATCCCCTGGCCCTTGCGGTGGATGCTCTGACTCTATCCTGGCTGGGGTTCCGTCTCCTGTATCTTTTTCCTCCATTCCCCTTGCTGGGCAGGGTTCTGCGCAAGCTGGCTCAGGAAAGGGTACCAGCAATCCTGGTGGCCCCCCGGTGGCCAAGACAGGTGTGGTTCGCGGATATCGTTCAGCTGGCGGTAGATCAGTACCCTCTGCCCCTGGTCCCGGACCTTCTCACTCAAGGGAGGCTATGCCATCCCAATTTACAAATGCTGGCTTTGACAGCCTGGCTTATGAAACCTCCTTAAGGTCTTAAGGGATGTGGGGCTTTCTGAGTCTGTGGTTAACGCTCTAATCAGGGCTAGGACGAAATCCTCTTCTACCATCTACTATAGGATCTGGAAGGCCTACATTGACTAGTGTGAGTCTAGGGTCCTTCCATGTCTGGTGTTCCTAGGATTCTGGAGTTCCTTCAGCATGGTTTGGATCTGGGACTTCAGCTCAGCATGCTCAAGGGTCACGTTTCTGCCTTGGCTGTTTTCTTCCAGAGATCTTTCTCTCAACATCCTCTGGTCAAGACTTTCTTCCGGGGGGTTGCTCATGTGCGTCACCCTCGCAAACCTCTGTTGCCAGTTTGGGACTTGAATTTGGTTTTGTCTGCCCTTCAGGGCCCTCCTTTTGAGCCTGTGCATGAGGCTGCTCTGTCTATTCTTACTCTTAAAGTTGCCTTTTTGGTGGCTATCGCCTCGGTCAGGAGTGTTTCGGAGTTGGCGGCCCTTTCTATTCAGGCCCCCTACTTTTAGAGAAGGTCCTTCCTTGTGCCCTAATCCTGGTAATTCCAAGGAGAGGGCCTTACATTCCCTGGATGTGGTCAGGAATTTGAAGTTCTACTTGGTGGCTACTGCACCTTTAAGAAAAACTGATGCCTTGTTTGTGGTTCCTTCGGGTCCCAAGAAGGGCCTGGCACCTGCTAAGTCAACTATTAGCAAATGGATTCGTCAGGTTATTTTTAGGGCCTATTCTGCTAGGGAAAAGGATCCTTCTTTCCATGTTACTGCTCATTCTACTCGGCCTTCCAACACCAGGCTTCTGTTGAACAAGTGATTACTCACCTTGTAGAATTGGTGTTATAAGTATGCAGCACGTCCTGCTCCACCCCACCGTTTGCATTATCTTGGATCCTCTACATGGCGATTTTTATCCTTGTTAACGTTAATTTTCATTGGCTCTCCTGGTTCTCCTTACTGCTTTTCTATACTGGGGAATTTGTGGGAGGTCCCGGGTATATATGGCCTGGGAGGAGCCTCTTTTTGCCATCTCTGCAGTCATGCGCCCTCTGGTGGAGGTAATCCCATCTGTTATGAATCATTATCTGGAGCAGGACGTGCTGCATACTTATAAAACCAATTCTACAAGGTGAGTAATCACAGAATTGTATTTTTTAATGTAAAGTTTATAAATGACAGCACACTATTGGCTATGCAGGAAAACAATGACATATTCTCTAGCATACACCATAGGGTGTTGTTATTTTAATCTTTCATGGAATCATCCTTAGGGTCATAGTAAAAATACTATGCTGCAACTGAACACAACAAAATTGGGGGGACCGGGAATTGTATGACAAGACAAAAGCTTACTGAGATGTAACATTCAGTTTGCAATAAAAAAATCACCAAAAGTGAAGCTGCTTTTTTATACGGGTCATTTTATTATAGTATTATTATATATTGATAGGGTTAAAACAGTAAAGCTTTTAACCTGACTGCAATTAACATGAATACTTTTGACTTTTAAGCAAACAAGCATCTGGTGATTTTTCTGAAGAATGTCTATTATCTGTATTTTATTGTGTGAACACCACTTCTTCTCTTCAAGGTTTTAGCCTTCACAGCATTATTAGCCAAAATACAGCTTGTGACGCCATAACTCATATCATCCCAAGAAATGTTTTCATATTTCGTACTTGTCCCAGGTCATCACTTGGAGCATGTCAGACAAACAATAAAATTACAAGAAAAAGTCTGACACTCCCTATGGGGTGTATACTGAGAAAGGGGCGTGCCAGATGACCAATGAAAATGATTCAATGTATAAACAATATGTTAGTAACACCTACTTTGCTTGTAGTGTATTAGCAGCTGGAAATAAACAAAAAGGGCACATTTGCTCCAGATGCGCCCTGAGTCTTTACTACACAGCGGTCTCTCTGTGTCTTATTCACTCTTAGAATGATTTGGACTCTGACAACAGAAGTAGAAGCTGTGCCCACTTAGGGTACGAACCTAACATCTTGGCGCCCGAAAGAACAGGGACCCCCGCCCGGATTTCGCAAGAGATGCTTTGCTGATAGGACGGGACACAACCTCGGTGCCTCCAGAGAACAGCAGATCAAACCCTGCAGGTGAGAGAACATTTAATTTCTCTTATATTCTGCTCTTCTATGTGAGATACTGAGAGTCCTGTCTTGAGGTAAAGTTGGCTTATCCAGTCTCTGCGAAGGGGGTTATTGAATAGAAACTTTTTAGAACTTCTGTTGTACAGATTGTATTGTGTTGCAACTTTGGACAGTCATTAGACGCCCCACCCCACTGGCGAGGGGAAACCCGCTATAACCCAGTGACGGTGAACGCAAGTGGTGACTGAAAGAAGTTAAAAGTCAAATCCTTATTCCCTTCTTGTGTGTTTGAATGAGCCACGTCAAGTTGGTATGAGATATTGTCGAGGGTATGCCGAACTGTTTCATGAAAGCGCCTTAACGGGGGTCATGATTCATGCTTAAATCCCGATATATCACATAAACCATTGTCTGGTTGACTGTATGAGCCTGGAATAACTCTATAAGTCCAGGACAAGTTTCGATTGAGTTAGACAGAAGAGAAAGAACTTAAGTCCGATACTGGGAGGGTATAAAGTACGCCTGTACTTAGGACGGGACATTCCCCATATGATAGAAGAAGATGTGTGATTGACGCTCCTGGCCATATTGTTATTTTTTGTTATTTGCAATAGGTCTGGGATTGAAGATAATCCAACATCAGAGAGAAAACCCAGGAGAGGTTTTCTGGATTCTAGCTGCCTAGGAGGAAAGCAACGAGGGAATTTGAATATAAAGATTTAAAGATAAATCTATTTATCCCCAATAAGCTACCTAGGACCGGACAGCTAAAGATATGGGAAAAAGTTTGTCCAAAAAAATCCCAGATGATGAGACTTGGAGGAGTGTAAGACAGATCACAGAACAAAGACATGGGAAAGATGCAGCCAGACAATTAACTTATATATGGAAAGAATTTAAACTTAAACATAAACATCAGTTAGACCCAGAAAAATGGGAACACATAATGAAAACTAAAAAGGGAATATTAAAGGATAGAAATTGGGAACATCAAGTAGAATGTGCTTATGAGTTGGCAAAACAGGCAGATAAAGAAGGATGGACTTATAGTCCACATAGGAGACAATGGAATACTACTCCGTTGTTACACCCGCAACAACCCGAGGCACCTCCCCCAGAGAAAATGTCAGGGCCTCCCCCATATGGGCCAAAGACCTCACCACAAGTAAGAAAGAGAGAAATAAGTAAGTTGTACCCCGATCTTCCCGTTTCTGGACAATATGTGGCACAGGAACGAGAAGATAGGGATGACAATTGGCAATGTAGATGTGGATTATGGAATGAGAAAGAAGAAAAGAAATGTGCCTGTTGTGGGGAGATAAGAAATTCAGGCATAATAACAAAATATGAAATGAAACTAGGACCAAATAATCCATTTAAAACATTGTCAGATATCTCCAATGCTCCTTGGTGCTGTATTCATTGCAATGCACCCAACCAGGGAGATAGTGGGGAATGTGATGTGTGTCAACTGAGAAAAATGCCTAAACAACCTTATCCCATGTTAGCTCCTGTCAGGACCCGCATCTCACGACATGTTGATGAAACTACTGGACAGCCTATTTTGTTGGGATATTATAAGCCCTGGTCCCCTGGGGAATGTATGGCTTTGCTACAGAATGCACCCGACCCATTAACAAGTCCTTCTAGATTTAGTAGATATGTAAGACAGATGATGGAATCCCATAATGCCACCTGGCAAGATGGGGAGGATTTGTGTAGGATGAAAATGACTCCCACTCAGTTCCAAATGCTCCTTGCTAGGCTTCAACCTGCAAGGCAAGCAGACAATAATGACCGCAATCCGAGAACTGCTCTATCCAGGGAAGATTTCTGCCATGTATTAGAAGACTTCTGTGCAGAAAAACAAAGGGAAAGGGGAACGGCTGCAGTGGGGATCCAGGGTCCTACACAATCAGTTACAGACTTTTATTTAAGTCTGGAACAACATTATTTGGATGAAGGATTAGACACCACTATTGATGGGGTTAGGAGATTATTTGTAAGAGCTTTCATTGACGGGTTAAAAACCCCAATACGGGAAAAACTAAAAGCTAGTACCCCAGACTGGAGAACTACCCAATTGCCAGCCCCCCTATTGGCCAAAGCACAGGGTATAGAAATGGATCTTGCTGACAACAAAGTAAAGAAAATTATGGTGGCTCAAACATCAGATAATCAAGAAACAGCAAGGCAGGACAGCAGGTTTAGAAGAAAACCGCCTACATGTTACTACTGTAACAAGCTTGGGCACATAAAGAGAAATTGCCGAAAAAGAATCGCTGAAGAGGGGAAAGAAACCTCTGGGTCTGAGGCTAACGAAAAACAAAGAAATGAGACAGATTGACTAGCGTCAGTCTCCTTAGATGTGTCTGCCAGATCCCCTTTGGTCCCAGTGATATTGGAGGGAAAAGAAATAGAATTTCTGGTAGACACAGGAGCCACTAGGTCAGTAGTTAATTCCCAAGCATTTACACCTGATCAAGTATCTGAAGATACACAAATTGCTACTGGATTTGAAGGCTTACCTAAAGTATTGAGTGTTACTAAGCCTTTGAGGGGGAGAATAGGACCCCACATGTTTATATCAAAATTCCTGATTTCAGACACTGCCCCCACCTGCCTGCTCGGAGCAGACATATTGCAGAAGTTATCAGCAAATATAAGTTATAATGAAGATGGTCTGGTAACATTAACCCTGCCAGATCAAATTGAAGAATTAGATGTTTGCATGAGAATACAGGCAGAAGAAATCTATACTGTTGAATGTGCAGAAGGACAGGAGGAAAACCCGAATCTGACATCAGTCCCCGGCTCTCTATGGTCAGAATCGGGAACTGATGTTGGACTTTTACCGGTAGCACCGGTGGAAGTACTGGTCAAGCCTGGTGTGACTTTGCCACAGTTGAAACAGTACCCCTTATCTGCTGCACAAGAACAAGCTATAGGGGAACAAATAGGAGAACTATTGAAGAAAGGAGTGTTAATTGAACTAAAGTCAGGAGCAAATACACCCTTGTATCCTGTCAAGAAAAAGTCTCTAGGTCCAGGACAGCCTGTCCAATACAGGATGGTACAAGACTTGAGGGCCATCAATAGTATATTGGCCCCACTTACCCCGGTAGTACCAAACCCACACACTCTATTGTCCCAGATCCCAATCACAAGTAGTTTTTTCTCCTGTGTGGATTTAACTGGAGCCTTCTTCTCTGTACCATTGGCCCCTCAATCTTACCACCTTTTCGCTTTTACATTCCAATCACGTCAGCTGGGGTGGACACGGCTCCCAATGGGAATGTCTCACAGCCCCACCCTTTATTCCCTGGCACTACAGTCGGTATTAGAAGCCTGGGAGCCACCCCCTAATTGTGTCCTTCTGCAGTATGTGGATGATTTACTGCTCTGTTGCCCAGATAAGTCCACTTGTGAACAGGCCACAGTGTCTCTATTGATTTTTCTTTCAGACAATGGTTGCAAAGCCAGTAAACAGAAACTCCAGTACTGTCAGCAACAAGTCATCTTTTTAGGTCATTGTATTTCACAAGGCACTAGACACCTCACTAAAGACAGAGTGGAAATCATTAGAAATATGTCTCCACCTAAGACTCACAAACAACTAAGAGCTTTCCTAGGCCTCATCTCATATTGTAGACAATGGATTATGCATGCTAGCGCTGCTATGCAGCCTCTATATGATTGTGTTAAAACCACACCCTTTTGCCTAACCACTGAGGCTAAAGAGTCATTTGACAAACTGAAGCTGGCAGTCACACAGGCACCAGCTTTGGGACTCCCAGATTATACTAAGCCCTTCACACTTATGGCTACTGAAATAACAGGACACGCAACAGGGGTCCTTACTCAATTACATGGCCAGAAACAAAGACCAATAGCTTACTATTCGGCACATTTGGACCCGGTTATGCGTGGTTCACCTTCATGTGTAAGAGCAGTAGCAGCAGTTTCACTGTTGGTAGATAAAGCCGCTGAAATAGTATTGGATAATGAACTCACCGTTTCTACCAATCATGACATACATGGGATACTATCACAAGTAAATCCTAAACACCTCTCCATGGCACGTCAACTTAGACTACAATGCACCCTTCTCTTACCCCCTAACATTACATTCAAAAGATGCACAAGTCTGAATCTTGCCACTCTACTCCCCATACAGAAGTCAGATTCAGAAGGGGGGAATGAGACACAGGATGAAAATTTTCTTGAATTTGAGGACTTAGATGACTGTCATGATTGTATAGAGTTAATGCAACAAGAAACCATGGGCTTACCCCATG
Source organism: Gastrophryne carolinensis (assembly GCA_027917425.1). Lineage (NCBI taxonomy): Eukaryota > Metazoa > Chordata > Amphibia > Anura > Microhylidae > Gastrophryne > Gastrophryne carolinensis. Next base: position 31,785 of record JAQIHN010000525.1, on the reverse strand, counting down.
TACATGACAAACCCTTACAGAATCCTGAGAGTGAATTTTTTGTTGATGGAAGTAGATATGCTGATGACAAAGGCCAATTCCATACAGGATATGCAGTAGTCACAGAATATGAGACTATAAAGGCAGAACCATTACCACCACATATGTCTGCACAAGAAGCAGAGCTCACTGCCCTATCAGTAGCCCTAAAATTGTTGAAAGATACCACTGGAAATATATTCACAGATTCGGCCTACAGCTACGGTGTGGCGCACGATTATGCACACTTGTGGAAAGCAAGAGGATTCCTAACAGCAGCAGGAACTCCCATAAGGCATGCAGAATTAGTTAAGGAAATTCTGACCAATCTGAATCAGGTTAAAGAAGTAGCTATTGTTAAGGTAGCTGCACACACAAAAGGCACAAGCAAAGAGGCTCGGGGAAACGAAAAGGCTGATTTAGCAGCCAAACAAGCAGCTTTGATTCCTTTTAAGGGTGAAGAAATGAGACGCCTAAGAGAAGAACCGGTAAGTATGGATCGATTAAAGATCTTACAAAAACAGGCTACAAAGGAGGAGAAACAGAAATGGGAAAAGTTGGGAGCAGCTGAGGAAGATGGGATGTGGAGGAAGGAGAACCGATTGTGCTTGCCTAGTTCTCTATTTCCTGAGGTAGCAGCCCTGACTCATCTCCCCACCCATTTGAGTGCTAACTCCATGGTAAGACTAGTCAATAACCATTGGATAGCACCTGGTTTCAGTGTAGCTGCACGAAGATATTGTGTGGCCTGTAGCATCTGTCTGTCCGAAAATCCAGGACAGGTTATTAAGACACCCCGTAAACACCAGCCGAAGTCCCTATATCCATTTCAAAGACTGCAAATTGACTATATACAGCTTCCCAAAAGTGGGCCCTTTGAATATGTGCTCGTGTGTATAGATCTGTTTTCAGGTTGGCCAGAAGCATATCCAGTGAAATCAGCCACAGCAAAGACTACAGCTAAGAAATTGATTACAGAACTGATACCACATTTTGGGGTACCTGAGGTCCTAGAGTCTGACCGTGGAACACATTTTACAGGGGAGATTATGCAGAATGTCATGGCTATGTTGGGGATACGACAAGCGTTCCATACCCCCTATCACCCACAGAGTTCTGGAAGCGTAGAAAGACTAAATGGCACTATTAAATTGAAATTACAGAAAGCTATGAAGGAGTTAAATAAACCATGGCCTGATTGCCTGCCACTAGTCTTGTTCTCAATAAGGTACACCCCTACAGGGAAAACAGGGTTGTCTCCTTATGAGATATTGTTTGGAAATGCACCAAGAACAGGTTTATACTTCCCACAAAGTCTTGTATTGAAAGCAGACAGTTTGACAGATTATGTCATACAGTTACAGAAACATCTCACTAAACTGCACAAAAGTGTTTTTGATTCTCTTCCAGATCCTGAACAAATTACAGGAACTCACAGACTAAATCCTGGAGACTATGTCTATGTGAAAAAGCATTCAAGAAGACCACTTGAATCCCGCTTTGAAGGACCCTTCCAAGTACTACTGACTACACCTACCTCGGTGAAATTAGAAGGGAAGTCTTCTTGGATACATGCTAGTCATTGTAAACTAGCTCCAACTAAATCAGGAACATGAAGGGTTATATTTTATGCTTAATAGTAGCTTGGCAATTTATTAATTCTGCCCTCAGGGAAGTGATGAAAGACAATAGTTTTGCTAGAATGCACCTACAAGCAGCAAACCTTACAAACAGAACCAACTGTTGGGTGTGTAGTGCTAAATATAGACAATCAACTGGGGCTCCATGGGTAGCAATCCCACTGCAACCAGATGAATTTAGTGAAATTAACAAGGTAATAACTTCAGAGACTGTGACGGAGGAAAGGAAATCAAAACCCAGTTTCCTCATAGTGATTTCCGTCCCCCTGTCACCAGGTTTGTGTCTTAACATTTCTAGACCAGGTTCAAAAATACTAGGAAGGTCCAACTGTACAGCTGCCCACACCAATCTCACTATAGCAGGGGTATCCTTCCACAATGTAACCATAAATGGCACTGAGATAACAAAGTATAATGACACAAATAATGAAATGTTCAATGCTTCAATGAAAATGACATCATTGCTAACAGCAGTTTTTCAGAATTATTCAGTAATACTAAACAGTGGAATCTATTTCATATGTGGTAGGAGGGCATATGCATGGATTCCCACAAATGGACAAGGTACGTGTTACATAGGGAAAGTAATGCCAGGTATTAAAATATACAATGACACCGTGAAAGCAGAGATGGAGGCCACAGTACGTCTTAGATTTAAAAGGAGTTTGTTCACTATTAGTGACATGTGGTGGGCTTTAACTCCGGAATGGACAGGATGGGGTATGGAGATGATGATCAGACTGAATAATTTCTCCACCTTGATAGATACAATGCTCAATGAAACAATGCAAGCGGTAAACCTAGGTAATCTAGAACTGAGACAGGTAAGAAAGATGGTATTGCAGAACCAGATGGCCTTAGATTATCTATTGGCCAGTCAAGGTGGGTATTGTACCTTTATCGGAGATGATTGTTGTACCTGGATAGATGATGATAGCGACGCGGTAGAGGCGCATGTAGAAAAAGTAAGAGAATTGCAAAATAGAGCAAGAGATATTGGAAAGGATGGGTGGAACCCTTTCCAAGGTATGAGTGGAATCTTTGGAAGTATTGGAAATTGGTTTTATGGAATACTGAAGTCTATTGGTATGTATTTACTGATGGGTCTTATGCTAATATTCATAGTTTATACTTCTATTAAGCTAGCATTATGCTTGGTAAATAAATTAGTAAAAGGAAAAAGCAGTGAAAGATATTACTAATGCCTAGATATTGGCTTGCTAACTCTAGTTTGTTTGCTTTACAGAAAATCCTGATTGGCACTCCATCTGATGATGAGGGACTCTTCCTGGAAAGGATGTGAATTCGAGTATTTAGGGGATGGAGACAGCTTAGAAGATCTGAAACTCCCTCAGACAACTCGCCGGTTTGGGAAAGTACCTGAGGAAAGAATTCACTATCACCTTTCCTTGAGGACCCAGCCCAATTTTATTCAGATGAAGATGTCAAAGGGGGAATTGATAGGGTTAAAACAGTAAAGCTTTTAACCTGACTGCAATTAACATGAATACTTTTGACTTTTAAGCAAACAAGCATCTGGTGATTTTTCTGAAGAATGTCTATTATCTGTATTTTATTGTGTGAACACCACTTCTTCTCTTCAAGGTTTTAGCCTTCACAGCATTATTAGCCAAAATACAGCTTGTGACGCCATAACTCATATCATCCCAAGAAATGTTTTCATATTTCGTACTTGTCCCAGGTCATCACTTGGAGCATGTCAGACAAACAATAAAATTACAAGAAAAAGTCTGACACTCCCTATGGGGTGTATACTGAGAAAGGGGCGTGCCAGATGACCAATGAAAATGATTCAATGTATAAACAATATGTTAGTAACACCTACTTTGCTTGTAGTGTATTAGCAGCTGGAAATAAACAAAAAGGGCACATTTGCTCCAGATGCGCCCTGAGTCTTTACTACACAGCGGTCTCTCTGTGTCTTATTCACTCTTAGAATGATTTGGACTCTGACAACAGAAGTAGAAGCTGTGCCCACTTAGGGTACGAACCTAACATCTTGGCGCCCGAAAGAACAGGGACCCCCGCCCGGATTTCGCAAGAGATGCTTTGCTGATAGGACGGGACACAACCTCGGTGCCTCCAGAGAACAGCAGATCAAACCCTGCAGGTGAGAGAACATTTAATTTCTCTTATATTCTGCTCTTCTATGTGAGATACTGAGAGTCCTGTCTTGAGGTAAAGTTGGCTTATCCAGTCTCTGCGAAGGGGGTTATTGAATAGAAACTTTTTAGAACTTCTGTTGTACAGATTGTATTGTGTTGCAACTTTGGACAGTCATTAGACGCCCCACCCCACTGGCGAGGGGAAACCCGCTATAACCCAGTGACGGTGAACGCAAGTGGTGACTGAAAGAAGTTAAAAGTCAAATCCTTATTCCCTTCTTGTGTGTTTGAATGAGCCACGTCAAGTTGGTATGAGATATTGTCGAGGGTATGCCGAACTGTTTCATGAAAGCGCCTTAACGGGGGTCATGATTCATGCTTAAATCCCGATATATCACATAAACCATTGTCTGGTTGACTGTATGAGCCTGGAATAACTCTATAAGTCCAGGACAAGTTTCGATTGAGTTAGACAGAAGAGAAAGAACTTAAGTCCGATACTGGGAGGGTATAAAGTACGCCTGTACTTAGGACGGGACATTCCCCATATGATAGAAGAAGATGTGTGATTGACGCTCCTGGCCATATTGTTATTTTTTGTTATTTGCAATAGGTCTGGGATTGAAGATAATCCAACATCAGAGAGAAAACCCAGGAGAGGTTTTCTGGATTCTAGCTGCCTAGGAGGAAAGCAACGAGGGAATTTGAATATAAAGATTTAAAGATAAATCTATTTATCCCCAATAAGCTACCTAGGACCGGACAGCTAAAGATATGGGAAAAAGTTTGTCCAAAAAAATCCCAGATGATGAGACTTGGAGGAGTGTAAGACAGATCACAGAACAAAGACATGGGAAAGATGCAGCCAGACAATTAACTTATATATGGAAAGAATTTAAACTTAAACATAAACATCAGTTAGACCCAGAAAAATGGGAACACATAATGAAAACTAAAAAGGGAATATTAAAGGATAGAAATTGGGAACATCAAGTAGAATGTGCTTATGAGTTGGCAAAACAGGCAGATAAAGAAGGATGGACTTATAGTCCACATAGGAGACAATGGAATACTACTCCGTTGTTACACCCGCAACAACCCGAGGCACCTCCCCCAGAGAAAATGTCAGGGCCTCCCCCATATGGGCCAAAGACCTCACCACAAGTAAGAAAGAGAGAAATAAGTAAGTTGTACCCCGATCTTCCCGTTTCTGGACAATATGTGGCACAGGAACGAGAAGATAGGGATGACAATTGGCAATGTAGATGTGGATTATGGAATGAGAAAGAAGAAAAGAAATGTGCCTGTTGTGGGGAGATAAGAAATTCAGGCATAATAACAAAATATGAAATGAAACTAGGACCAAATAATCCATTTAAAACATTGTCAGATATCTCCAATGCTCCTTGGTGCTGTATTCATTGCAATGCACCCAACCAGGGAGATAGTGGGGAATGTGATGTGTGTCAACTGAGAAAAATGCCTAAACAACCTTATCCCATGTTAGCTCCTGTCAGGACCCGCATCTCACGACATGTTGATGAAACTACTGGACAGCCTATTTTGTTGGGATATTATAAGCCCTGGTCCCCTGGGGAATGTATGGCTTTGCTACAGAATGCACCCGACCCATTAACAAGTCCTTCTAGATTTAGTAGATATGTAAGACAGATGATGGAATCCCATAATGCCACCTGGCAAGATGGGGAGGATTTGTGTAGGATGAAAATGACTCCCACTCAGTTCCAAATGCTCCTTGCTAGGCTTCAACCTGCAAGGCAAGCAGACAATAATGACCGCAATCCGAGAACTGCTCTATCCAGGGAAGATTTCTGCCATGTATTAGAAGACTTCTGTGCAGAAAAACAAAGGGAAAGGGGAACGGCTGCAGTGGGGATCCAGGGTCCTACACAATCAGTTACAGACTTTTATTTAAGTCTGGAACAACATTATTTGGATGAAGGATTAGACACCACTATTGATGGGGTTAGGAGATTATTTGTAAGAGCTTTCATTGACGGGTTAAAAACCCCAATACGGGAAAAACTAAAAGCTAGTACCCCAGACTGGAGAACTACCCAATTGCCAGCCCCCCTATTGGCCAAAGCACAGGGTATAGAAATGGATCTTGCTGACAACAAAGTAAAGAAAATTATGGTGGCTCAAACATCAGATAATCAAGAAACAGCAAGGCAGGACAGCAGGTTTAGAAGAAAACCGCCTACATGTTACTACTGTAACAAGCTTGGGCACATAAAGAGAAATTGCCGAAAAAGAATCGCTGAAGAGGGGAAAGAAACCTCTGGGTCTGAGGCTAACGAAAAACAAAGAAATGAGACAGATTGACTAGCGTCAGTCTCCTTAGATGTGTCTGCCAGATCCCCTTTGGTCCCAGTGATATTGGAGGGAAAAGAAATAGAATTTCTGGTAGACACAGGAGCCACTAGGTCAGTAGTTAATTCCCAAGCATTTACACCTGATCAAGTATCTGAAGATACACAAATTGCTACTGGATTTGAAGGCTTACCTAAAGTATTGAGTGTTACTAAGCCTTTGAGGGGGAGAATAGGACCCCACATGTTTATATCAAAATTCCTGATTTCAGACACTGCCCCCACCTGCCTGCTCGGAGCAGACATATTGCAGAAGTTATCAGCAAATATAAGTTATAATGAAGATGGTCTGGTAACATTAACCCTGCCAGATCAAATTGAAGAATTAGATGTTTGCATGAGAATACAGGCAGAAGAAATCTATACTGTTGAATGTGCAGAAGGACAGGAGGAAAACCCGAATCTGACATCAGTCCCCGGCTCTCTATGGTCAGAATCGGGAACTGATGTTGGACTTTTACCGGTAGCACCGGTGGAAGTACTGGTCAAGCCTGGTGTGACTTTGCCACAGTTGAAACAGTACCCCTTATCTGCTGCACAAGAACAAGCTATAGGGGAACAAATAGGAGAACTATTGAAGAAAGGAGTGTTAATTGAACTAAAGTCAGGAGCAAATACACCCTTGTATCCTGTCAAGAAAAAGTCTCTAGGTCCAGGACAGCCTGTCCAATACAGGATGGTACAAGACTTGAGGGCCATCAATAGTATATTGGCCCCACTTACCCCGGTAGTACCAAACCCACACACTCTATTGTCCCAGATCCCAATCACAAGTAGTTTTTTCTCCTGTGTGGATTTAACTGGAGCCTTCTTCTCTGTACCATTGGCCCCTCAATCTTACCACCTTTTCGCTTTTACATTCCAATCACGTCAGCTGGGGTGGACACGGCTCCCAATGGGAATGTCTCACAGCCCCACCCTTTATTCCCTGGCACTACAGTCGGTATTAGAAGCCTGGGAGCCACCCCCTAATTGTGTCCTTCTGCAGTATGTGGATGATTTACTGCTCTGTTGCCCAGATAAGTCCACTTGTGAACAGGCCACAGTGTCTCTATTGATTTTTCTTTCAGACAATGGTTGCAAAGCCAGTAAACAGAAACTCCAGTACTGTCAGCAACAAGTCATCTTTTTAGGTCATTGTATTTCACAAGGCACTAGACACCTCACTAAAGACAGAGTGGAAATCATTAGAAATATGTCTCCACCTAAGACTCACAAACAACTAAGAGCTTTCCTAGGCCTCATCTCATATTGTAGACAATGGATTATGCATGCTAGCGCTGCTATGCAGCCTCTATATGATTGTGTTAAAACCACACCCTTTTGCCTAACCACTGAGGCTAAAGAGTCATTTGACAAACTGAAGCTGGCAGTCACACAGGCACCAGCTTTGGGACTCCCAGATTATACTAAGCCCTTCACACTTATGGCTACTGAAATAACAGGACACGCAACAGGGGTCCTTACTCAATTACATGGCCAGAAACAAAGACCAATAGCTTACTATTCGGCACATTTGGACCCGGTTATGCGTGGTTCACCTTCATGTGTAAGAGCAGTAGCAGCAGTTTCACTGTTGGTAGATAAAGCCGCTGAAATAGTATTGGATAATGAACTCACCGTTTCTACCAATCATGACATACATGGGATACTATCACAAGTAAATCCTAAACACCTCTCCATGGCACGTCAACTTAGACTACAATGCACCCTTCTCTTACCCCCTAACATTACATTCAAAAGATGCACAAGTCTGAATCTTGCCACTCTACTCCCCATACAGAAGTCAGATTCAGAAGGGGGGAATGAGACACAGGATGAAAATTTTCTTGAATTTGAGGACTTAGATGACTGTCATGATTGTATAGAGTTAATGCAACAAGAAACCATGGGCTTACCCCATGTACATGACAAACCCTTACAGAATCCTGAGAGTGAATTTTTTGTTGATGGAAGTAGATATGCTGATGACAAAGGCCAATTCCATACAGGATATGCAGTAGTCACAGAATATGAGACTATAAAGGCAGAACCATTACCACCACATATGTCTGCACAAGAAGCAGAGCTCACTGCCCTATCAGTAGCCCTAAAATTGTTGAAAGATACCACTGGAAATATATTCACAGATTCGGCCTACAGCTACGGTGTGGCGCACGATTATGCACACTTGTGGAAAGCAAGAGGATTCCTAACAGCAGCAGGAACTCCCATAAGGCATGCAGAATTAGTTAAGGAAATTCTGACCAATCTGAATCAGGTTAAAGAAGTAGCTATTGTTAAGGTAGCTGCACACACAAAAGGCACAAGCAAAGAGGCTCGGGGAAACGAAAAGGCTGATTTAGCAGCCAAACAAGCAGCTTTGATTCCTTTTAAGGGTGAAGAAATGAGACGCCTAAGAGAAGAACCGGTAAGTATGGATCGATTAAAGATCTTACAAAAACAGGCTACAAAGGAGGAGAAACAGAAATGGGAAAAGTTGGGAGCAGCTGAGGAAGATGGGATGTGGAGGAAGGAGAACCGATTGTGCTTGCCTAGTTCTCTATTTCCTGAGGTAGCAGCCCTGACTCATCTCCCCACCCATTTGAGTGCTAACTCCATGGTAAGACTAGTCAATAACCATTGGATAGCACCTGGTTTCAGTGTAGCTGCACGAAGATATTGTGTGGCCTGTAGCATCTGTCTGTCCGAAAATCCAGGACAGGTTATTAAGACACCCCGTAAACACCAGCCGAAGTCCCTATATCCATTTCAAAGACTGCAAATTGACTATATACAGCTTCCCAAAAGTGGGCCCTTTGAATATGTGCTCGTGTGTATAGATCTGTTTTCAGGTTGGCCAGAAGCATATCCAGTGAAATCAGCCACAGCAAAGACTACAGCTAAGAAATTGATTACAGAACTGATACCACATTTTGGGGTACCTGAGGTCCTAGAGTCTGACCGTGGAACACATTTTACAGGGGACATTATGCAGAATGTCATGGCTATGTTGGGGATACGACAAGCGTTCCATACCCCCTATCACCCACAGAGTTCTGGAAGCGTAGAAAGACTAAATGGCACTATTAAATTGAAATTACAGAAAGCTATGAAGGAGTTAAATAAACCATGGCCTGATTGCCTGCCACTAGTCTTGTTCTCAATAAGGTACACCCCTACAGGGAAAACAGGGTTGTCTCCTTATGAGATATTGTTTGGAAATGCACCAAGAACAGGTTTATACTTCCCACAAAGTCTTGTATTGAAAGCAGACAGTTTGACAGATTATGTCATACAGTTACAGAAACATCTCACTAAACTGCACAAAAGTGTTTTTGATTCTCTTCCAGATCCTGAACAAATTACAGGAACTCACAGACTAAATCCTGGAGACTATGTCTATGTGAAAAAGCATTCAAGAAGACCACTTGAATCCCGCTTTGAAGGACCCTTCCAAGTACTACTGACTACACCTACCTCGGTGAAATTAGAAGGGAAGTCTTCTTGGATACATGCTAGTCATTGTAAACTAGCTCCAACTAAATCAGGAACATGAAGGGTTATATTTTATGCTTAATAGTAGCTTGGCAATTTATTAATTCTGCCCTCAGGGAAGTGATGAAAGACAATAGTTTTGCTAGAATGCACCTACAAGCAGCAAACCTTACAAACAGAACCAACTGTTGGGTGTGTAGTGCTAAATATAGACAATCAACTGGGGCTCCATGGGTAGCAATCCCACTGCAACCAGATGAATTTAGTGAAATTAACAAGGTAATAACTTCAGAGACTGTGACGGAGGAAAGGAAATCAAAACCCAGTTTCCTCATAGTGATTTCCGTCCCCCTGTCACCAGGTTTGTGTCTTAACATTTCTAGACCAGGTTCAAAAATACTAGGAAGGTCCAACTGTACAGCTGCCCACACCAATCTCACTATAGCAGGGGTATCCTTCCACAATGTAACCATAAATGGCACTGAGATAACAAAGTATAATGACACAAATAATGAAATGTTCAATGCTTCAATGAAAATGACATCATTGCTAACAGCAGTTTTTCAGAATTATTCAGTAATACTAAACAGTGGAATCTATTTCATATGTGGTAGGAGGGCATATGCATGGATTCCCACAAATGGACAAGGTACGTGTTACATAGGGAAAGTAATGCCAGGTATTAAAATATACAATGACACCGTGAAAGCAGAGATGGAGGCCACAGTACGTCTTAGATTTAAAAGGAGTTTGTTCACTATTAGTGACATGTGGTGGGCTTTAACTCCGGAATGGACAGGATGGGGTATGGAGATGATGATCAGACTGAATAATTTCTCCACCTTGATAGATACAATGCTCAATGAAACAATGCAAGCGGTAAACCTAGGTAATCTAGAACTGAGACAGGTAAGAAAGATGGTATTGCAGAACCAGATGGCCTTAGATTATCTATTGGCCAGTCAAGGTGGGTATTGTACCTTTATCGGAGATGATTGTTGTACCTGGATAGATGATGATAGCGACGCGGTAGAGGCGCATGTAGAAAAAGTAAGAGAATTGCAAAATAGAGCAAGAGATATTGGAAAGGATGGGTGGAACCCTTTCCAAGGTATGAGTGGAATCTTTGGAAGTATTGGAAATTGGTTTTATGGAATACTGAAGTCTATTGGTATGTATTTACTGATGGGTCTTATGCTAATATTCATAGTTTATACTTCTATTAAGCTAGCATTATGCTTGGTAAATAAATTAGTAAAAGGAAAAAGCAGTGAAAGATATTACTAATGCCTAGATATTGGCTTGCTAACTCTAGTTTGTTTGCTTTACAGAAAATCCTGATTGGCACTCCATCTGATGATGAGGGACTCTTCCTGGAAAGGATGTGAATTCGAGTATTTAGGGGATGGAGACAGCTTAGAAGATCTGAAACTCCCTCAGACAACTCGCCGGTTTGGGAAAGTACCTGAGGAAAGAATTCACTATCACCTTTCCTTGAGGACCCAGCCCAATTTTATTCAGATGAAGATGTCAAAGGGGGAATTGATAGGGTTAAAACAGTAAAGCTTTTAACCTGACTGCAATTAACATGAATACTTTTGACTTTTAAGCAAACAAGCATCTGGTGATTTTTCTGAAGAATGTCTATTATCTGTATTTTATTGTGTGAACACCACTTCTTCTCTTCAAGGTTTTAGCCTTCACAGCATTATTAGCCAAAATACAGCTTGTGACGCCATAACTCATATCATCCCAAGAAATGTTTTCATATTTCGTACTTGTCCCAGGTCATCACTTGGAGCATGTCAGACAAACAATAAAATTACAAGAAAAAGTCTGACACTCCCTATGGGGTGTATACTGAGAAAGGGGCGTGCCAGATGACCAATGAAAATGATTCAATGTATAAACAATATGTTAGTAACGCCTACTTTGCTTGTAGTGTATTAGCAGCTGGAAATAAACAAAAAGGGCACATTTGCTCCAGATGCGCCCTGAGTCTTTACTACACAGCGGTCTCTCTGTGTCTTATTCACTCTTAGAATGATTTGGACTCTGACAACAGAAGTAGAAGCTGTGCCCACTTAGGGTACGAACCTAACAATATTATAGTTATTTAAATATTTGAAGTGTAAATAAATGTGAATCAAATACAAACCGAAAAATACCAATAATGGCCACAAGGTGGAGCAAGGAACTCTTATTTAATACAAATCTTCCATAATAATAACCATGGCCACTGGGGGGAGCAATGAACTTGCAGATGCTGCCTAGAAATTTCATCCACACAATGGCCTTAATTCACTAATAGTTGAAAAAAAATCAATTCATGAGAAAAAGCCTGAGAATGTCACTGTTAGTGAATCACCAGATAGGAAGACAATGAAAGTCAATGGCACCGTTTTACTCCTGAAAAAAATGTTGTATTGAACTTTTTACCCCTTTTAAACTGTAGTAAAAAGTGCCATTGCCTTTCATTGTTTCTCTATCTGGTGATTGACTAACAGCGACATTCTCAGGCTTTTTTCTCATGAATTGAATTTTTTACTAACATGAGAGTTTTTTTTCAACTCTTGGCCAATATATTCTAATCTTTCAGTTATAAAGGACATATGGGTGCAAAGACGCCAAATTTACATATATATATATATTCTTTTGGAGAAAAACTGTTGAAATGGTTTCTCTCATATGTCATATTTATTATATACTAAGGAATCGCTATACATATTCTAAAAGATGAGGTGTCCGGATGGGGCATACAAGCCAAATATAATTTATCCCAGAATCCCTTGCAAATATATCCACCAATGAACAGAGAAAATCTAAATGTTGAGGAGAGGCGCAGTGTTAAAAATGACTATCTACCACTGTGCATCAAAATTCTCATGTCTAAGTGACCACCACTTGTCAGCACCGTGGACAGCGACGCTTACAAAAAGCTTAAGCTCCAGCACCATGGACAGCGACGCTTAATAAAAGGTGACGCTTCAGCAACAAGCAAAGCGTACTGTGGAATGTAATATATATATATGTAATAAAATAGGCAGGAGTGGGGAAAATAAAGCTTCAGGGAAATTACTGAGATCAAACTCAATATTAAGAGCCATGGGGGCGAGTGTCCAGATGAAAGTTCCTCTTAGAGTTCCTTCTGGACACCTCCATGGCCATGTTCTATCCCCTCCAGTGCTTATCCACCCATTCAAGTCCCAGAAAGGGCTCCTCAACCCTCTCTTACAAGGCCCATTAACAGGTCAGGTTTTGCAGATCTCGACACAGATGAACAGATGAAGCAATTAGCGCAGCTACGTGGAGATGGAAAAACATGGCCTGTTGGTGGGTCTTGTAGGAAAGAGTCGGGGACCACTGCCATAAAGGATATGAATGCAGGGTTAGATTAATGTGTGGTCCTAAAGCAGGCCACGTTTTTTACTAGCACCCCCTGAATTGCTTCACGTTTTGTCAATTTTAATTTCTACTATAATGAGTGGCAATGATATTGTTGCCATACATATGCAATGATGATCGCCTGCCATCCTACAGGAAAATGTATCCATTTCTACTTATACACCCTAAGAAGGGAGTATCAACAGGAGCTTTGGCCAAATGTATTTCCCAGGTTTAGTGTGTTTTGGTCCACTTTAAAGCGTGCAGACACACTGAGCATCTCACCTCCATTTCTAGTATAGTATATGTGCTTGCATATGCACATTTTATTTAGCGGGTAGTCCTGCCCACATATAGCCATTTACAAGGAGACCAAATAAGCTATACTACACATTTAGAAGTGCATGACAAGAATGTTGTCACTTTATGCCTTTCCCCAGATTCAGTATTATATAAAGACTTTTTGGTTTCTCAATAGGTGGGCGGGTCTTCCATCCACAGGAGGTAGAGCATCTGTAAAAGCCATGTAGAATGGTATCCAATAAGTGCTATGGATTACGAGGATCAAGAAAGCTACTGGCCAAAAGGTCCTTTAAGTTTGGAGCCCTTCTGTGCGTGACCCCTAGGTCTATCGAGCAAAACTGGGCCCAGGGTGGTATCACTCTTTAAAACATACCAATGTTTATCCATTAATTGGATGCTAAACACATTGCTAACGGCAAAGTCCTGATGTTCAACCTGTGTGTCCTTTTTTGGTTTTATTATTTGAGCTACATCTACCTCTAGATCTGTGTTCCCACAATTGTCTGTTGACTTGAACACCGTTCAAGTTGCGCTAATTGTGTATCACAGTCAGCAAAGTTCGGGACAATTGACCTCACCAGCACATGGCTGGAGGTGAGTAGTGGCAGGTGGAGAGGGGGGTGGAATTGCCAGAACATAATGGATCTGCAAATGGAGTTAGCTAGTGACATGGGGGGTGAGGCTTGGAGTGCCAGAACATCTGGAATTCAAAATTGGCCTGTTTCTGTCCTGGTTTCTCATGAGCCACTTAAGGTACCTTCCCCGAATTTGGAGGGGTGTTTGCAGGTAAGAATCTAAAAGTCTGTGTGATATGTCATGTCTGTAAGGGGTGCTGGAGTGAAGGGCTCACACAACCATTTTAAAGCAGACAAAACCCGAGCAGGTTGGCAGCTGGCCTTCCCAAGTCATGGTGCTCCGCTGTGTGAACTACAGTCACCACTGAACTCGCCTCCTCTGGTGGCTCCCTTTCTGAGGCCAAACAACGGGGAGCTATTCAGGTAGGCTTGGAGCTGGAGGGCGCCCACTGCTGACAATGTGACCGCTCATGTTCCCGATTGCCAAAAACAGACGTTTTATTTCAGTAACAAAAAAATATATAAATATGTAAACTGCTACACCACAAATGAAGTTGAAAATAACAGATAGGTTTATTTACAAATATAAAACAGTAACATCTTCATCTAGAATATCGTTCCTTATGGCTCGATTTTCAAACTTTCTTCCCTCTGTCGACTTCCTCCTGAAGATTAGAGAATAGTAAATGTAGGTGAATATATATAATATTCATTATTCATTATCATTATGATCATCATAGTCATGGTATTGCAATGTATCCTTAGCATTTTCATTAAAAATCTTGTAGATTACAGGGCATTAACATTTGAGCGGCTTAGTAAAGCTGTTGCTGTCCGCTCCCTTGTGCACCGCGCTCAATCCAACTGAAGATGTCTAGCGCCAGCTGACGCATTGGGTTTTCCATACCGGGGCATCCCGAAATAGTAACATAGTATGTAAGGACTTTTAGTCCTTCGAGTTTAGCCTGTTTTTTCACCTTCAAGCGGTCTAGTAGCCGTAGCTGGCAATGTTATTACATACCTGGAAGGCAGCCAGGCCACTTTGGAAAGTCTTTACTGTATCCTTCATAACTACCTCCTCTGGCAGTGACTTCCATAGTCTCACTGCTGGTACAGAGAAGAGTTCCCTACTATGTTCCTGGAAAAAGCCCCTATCCTCCAACCATAGTGGATGCCCTCGGGTTATGGTTACACTCCGGGGTATTAATACATTGTGGGATTGACCCTGAATATATTTATACATAGTTATTAGATCACCCCTCAGGCGTCTCTTTTCTAAACTAAACCTAACTTTTCTTTCATTGTACTCTAGGCCACCACGCTCCTTTTGTTAACTTAGAACGTGCTCCAGTTGTGACATATCCTTCTTAAGCACGGGTGCCCAGTACTGTACACAGTACTCCATATGGGGTCTGACCAGTGACTTGTACAGGGGTATAGCAGCACATCTCCTTGCATGTGTCTCCTCAATCCCATTTGCCAACCCCCATTTATCTCCTTCATCTCTTTGTCCCATTTCTCCATCTTCCGCTCTTTACCCTTTCTTTATCCCTCATTGCATCCGTCTGTACCCCCGTTTCTCTTCTTGCACTGTTTATCACCCTTTTACTCATTCATCTCTTTCCTACTTTACACGGTTGCTGTCCCACAACACTCACCTAACCCCAAGTGAAGTGACTAAAGGGACAAAGAGGGCAGAAGAGAGCTGAATGGGATAAAGGGGAACGCTCCTCTAGTCGGCTCTCTTTGCCAACTCTGTCTTCTCCATTGCTGCTCTTTCCCCGACCCCCTTTCTATCCTTCATTTCTCTTCATCACTGCCTATATGGGGAATGGGAGGGGGGATGCCACACTGCCTATATGGGGAATGGGAGGGGGGATGCCACACTGCCTATATGGGGAATGGGAGGGGGAATGCCACACTGCCTATATGGGGAATGGGAGGGGGGATGTCACACTGGGTATATGGGGAATGGGAGGGGGGATGCCACACTGGGTATATGGGGAATGGGAGGGGGAATGCCACACTGCCTATATGGGGAATGGGAGGGGGGATGCCACACTGGGTATATGGGGAATGGGAGGGGGGATGCCACACTGGGTATGCTGGGAATGGGATGGGGCATGCTACACTATCGGTCTAATGGGGGCATCCCACATGGCCTATGGGAATGGGATAGTGGAATGCCACACTGTCTAATGGTGCGTTTTTGGTGTAAAATATTTTCCTCCCCCGCTGCAGCTGGAGCAGCCTGGGTGGGGGATCAGATGTCCCCAGGGTGAGGAGGAGACCCGGCTGGATCCAATGAGGGGTCAGGTGAGTGTTTTTTCTTACTTGGTTTAATGTAGAGCGGAGGGAAAGTCAGGCACATAAAGGAGTGGAAGCGAGCACATAGAAACTATGAGCTTGGCACTGAAAGGGTTAAGGGAGACCCCAAGCAATATTGCCGGTTATGGTGAGAAGTAATGTAAGAGGGGAGTGGTGGTAACCAGCAGGAGAAAGGAGAGACCACAGTGCTAACATCAACCAGGAGAGAGCTTGTAAGAAAGGAAGATCTGTGGCATACCCTAAAGTTCACCTACAGTGTCCAGAGAGGGATTGGCAGAAGGATAGAAGAACTTTGTGACTGGGATTGGCAAAGGACCAATTGCTGAACAAACAGATGGATTACTACATTTGGATTATGGCTGACCTTAAAGTGGACCAAAACCCTGGGCATCCAGATTTGGAATTCCCTGCTGTGTGACTCCTCCCAGGTCTGCGCATAAACCCAACAGCAAACAACAACAAAAAGGAAGCAAGAAGTTTGCCCTCCTTTAAATATTATTTCTCTAGTAGCATGTAAAAGAATTGGTGTAAGAGACACTTTTTCCCAGTGTGAGTGAGCACGGCAAGCCACAGCGGTCTCTGTCCACAGCAGAGAATGCACAGGACACATAAAGCTGCACTACGACATGGCCTTCCCAGCTCAGCTACCAGCCAGAAATATAGGCAAAGAAAGTGATATTGCTTAGAATACATTTGGCTTTTGGATATAAATGGAGATTTTGAGGTGCTTTGAAATGGATCATGTGACATTGTTCCCGGGAAGGGGGGGAGGGGGTAGAGTTTGCCTGGACAGGAACTTTAAAGATATATTAAATGTATTATCAAAGGTATTTATGGTTAAAGGTTCAGCACTTACAAATATATATTTATTTATAATTGTTACATCACATGGAGTAAAAAATTAAAGCGAGGTTTCTTGATCCTTTCTGCTGCATAAGGCAAACTATAGAAAGGGGAAGATGGGGGGAGGGTCACTTAAATGGATTGTGGTAGAACAAAGAGGGGCAAGGTTATTAAAGTCTATCTCCAGGAACACACTCAATTTCTCCAACCTTGGTGTGGCTGATCTAGAAGGGCCATGTCATGGAGCATGCTCTGCTGTGGTCAGACATATCTGGGGACAACTGTGGCTTGCTGTACTTGGAAAAATTCATTTTTTGATTAAAAAAAAAAAAAAATTACTGTTATTTTTTGGGATTCCTCAGCCGCATCACTGCCGGTGTTTTTTTGGTCCCATCTGGCCTGTTTCTCTCTCTTGGCGACTCTCTGCTACGTTTTACCCTTTGAAGAAAAAGAATAAGACGGGTTACTTATGGTTATAGTGGCCCATTGGTGATTTTAGGACTGAATGGAGTGATATACTGACCTGGGTGAGTCTCCTCCTTCTTCATGCTGCGTCTTGGACCTGATCATTATTTCCCTCCTTTCCTGGGATATTCTTAATCTTAAAAAAAAAAAATAAGTAAAATAAATAAACGTTAAAGTGGGGGATAGTCAAAGTCCTGGGTTTTGGTCTCCCAGGGCCCCCCGATCTGTGTATAACACCCCAGATTGGCAATGCCAACTCACCTCTTACCGGTCCTACGGCGCGTACACGGCCACTCATCCTACCAGTTCTACGGCGCTCAGAGCCACCGACATCACGTCATCTAAGCCTTCGGTTCCGAGTGCACTGGCGGCCGTACCCATCGCTTCCCTCTAACAGGGAGCGTGCCCGCGCCGGCCAATCACAAATCCGTGCTGTGGGCATGCTTCCTGCTAGAGGGATAGCGGGGATGCGGCAGCGGGTCGTGCTCGCGTCCTTGGACTGGGAATGAAGGTACGTTTTCGGGTGTCCTGGGGGTTTCACACAGTGGGGCACGCCCCGATCAGTCTCAAAGACTCCAGGGTATGTTTTGATCCTCATTAAAGACTGCTTGAGAACTATACCTCTCTGTGTCTGAGTCAAAGGTCCCGTCATCCAGATCGATGCCCTCCTCCTCCTTGTGCTCAGGCGCTGCTCTTCTCTCGCCAAGGTGCGCTGGTGCATGTGCCGTCTCCAGCTCAGGGTCCACGGGGGCACCAGCGGTCACAGGTGTTTCACTTCTGTAAGATAGAAAACGCAAGGTTAGCATCATACCTGCAGCTTTATGAAACATAGGCAGACGAAGCAAAGACCAACCTTGCTGCAGGGGGCTGTGGGACAACCGTCGCCTGGCGAGGGCACCTACAGACATGTCCGCCCATGCCAGTGCACACATTCTCTGAGGGCATTCCACTTCTGCAAGACAGAAAACGGCACATTAGTGTCATCCCTGCAGATTTTATTACACCTGGGCAGAGAAAATACCAACCTCTGCACAGAGGGCTGTGGGGCCACCATCGGATGTCCAGGATATAATAAAACTGCTCCAGTAGTGCCGCTGTAATGTACATAGAGATCCATATAGGTTCAGTCACAGGAGAAAGGATAGCACATGTCAAGGTATTATAAAGCATAAGTATTTACATTGTAATGGTTACCTGGGCACAGTGACGTGAATAGAAAATAAAGGACTATCCACCATTGTTTGCATCATTGGCATGCTTGCAGGCTCAGGGGGTCTCTCCATTTGGTGGTCACTCGCCCCTGTGGTCACCGGCAAAGACACAGAGGGTCCCTCTGCTGGGGTTTGACTAACCCCAGCCCTCGCAGCCCTGGATGGCATTTCAGTCCTGTTAGGCAGAAAAATCCCTGTAAGCATCATGGCCGGACAATTATAGAGACTTGGGCAAACAGACCGGAAACCCTACCTTGCAGCAGTCGGCTTGCCGTGCACCGTATAACCTCGGCCTTCTAAGAAAGAGATGAATTGTTCCGAGGATTCGAGAGACTGGACTTCCTCATAACTGATGATAATGCCCCTCCTTGCAATCTTCAGAAGGCGTTTTCTAGCCGAGTCCACGGCCGCTCTGATTGCCTCGGCGCTGCACAGACGCATGCATTTCCTCTTGAGGTGTCTGTAGAGGGCTGTGTGTGGGCTGTGGCAGCAAGGACAGGTCAGGGGAGTCCTGTTTTCCCTGAAAAATAAAAAGATAAATAAATACAAAAATGTACTACTTATCCAAAATAGTAGGCACAGCTTTTAATATTGATAACTGAGCGTGCTGCATGACCCGTCAAGCTACTAGAACATTGGCCAAACTAAATGGACAAGGGTCATAAGAAAGGGGCACAACTCCACAAATACCATAAAATAATATTTTTTTAAATGTTACACTATAAAAACACACATGCAACACAAGGACACTGGTAAAATAAATTCCTCCACTATTCCTGTGATGCTAAAATACTTAGCAATCCATATTATAGAAGACCACAGGGTATCAAAAAGTACAAATAGAAGTCAGTATTAAATAGCTCCACAAATAGCTCAAGAATATATATTTTTTATATATTTCTAATTACTCAAGTGAGTGTTCAATTCCTCCACTTTGTGCAAAAAATACAAATATAAAAAGGTAATTCCTACAAATAATTCATCAAGACCATAAAGCTGTGCAATCAATCAAATCTTAAGTTGCAAATGCTGGATAAGAAGGCGATATTCAGCAAGTAAAGCCGGGGATGAGACCCCCAATGCAAAGCCAATACACAGAAGTGCTGTTAGTGCAGAGGGCTGTATAAGGGAGCTGAGCTCCTTCCCAATCACTGGAAAGACAAAGTAGAAGTGGGTAGAATTGGCTTTGCATTGGGGGTCTCATCCCCTGATTTACTTGCTGAATTTCGCCTTCTTATCTAGGATTTTAGCATCACAGGAATAGTGGATGAATTGATAATAACAGTGTCTTTGTGTTACATGTGCGTTTTTATTTTTGCTATAGTGTAACATTTAATAAAATATTATTATTTTATGGTATTTGTGGAGTTGTGCCCCTTTCTTATGACTCTTGTCAATTTGCTTTGGCCCATAAATACAAAACGGTCTTGGGTTTATGAAATTGGACGTCAAACACTTAAATGATATACAGGGCCCCAGGGCTGTCAGTAGTAATATTTGGGCCCCATACAACCTCATTGTCATCACCCCTTCCCCCAATCTAATCCTCCAATAGAAAATGGGGGCTGTGTCAGTGAAGTGCATAGTGTTTGCTATCATATTTATAGCCTAGTAGAGTGTAAGCTCTTCTCTATCCTCTTTTATAGCCTAGTAGAGTGTAAGCTCTTATGCTTTCTGTATCCTACCTTATAGCCTGTTGGAGTGCAAGCTCCTCTGCCAAGCACCCCATGTACCCACATTACATTTCATGAAGACTTGGTTGGGGGGACGATCAATATCAATGCAAATACAAATTATAACCATGACACACAGCTACTCTAGGCAGATTATTTCACCCCACAAAAGCATCATTTTCATTATTTTACACAGTGGCCAGTTGAGGTTGTGACGTCATTATCTGGAAAGTGAGGTAAGTTAATCCTTTCTATTTTAGGCAAGGACAATGAAAGCCACCCACCCCATACGTTTGCCCCTGTTCCTTATAGCCCAATGGAGTGTAAGCTCCTATGACAAGTCTCCATGTACCCACCTTGGTCTGGGGCTTGCACAGCACATGGCCACTAGGTGGTGCTCAAAGTGCACCAACACCCTGCAGGATCCAATCCTCCCAGCGGGGCATCCAAAACCGGGATACCCCGCTATGTGAAACCCCCAGGACACCCGCAAACCTTACCTGAATCCTGGTCCACCGGCGCATGCGCGGGCCCATTTGTGAATAGCTGGCGCGGGCGCGCTCCCTGTTAGAGGGAAGCGCGAGATGTGGCCGCCAGCTTGCTCGGAGCCGCTGAGATAAGACGTCACTTTGATGTGTATACCTCAGCAGCTCCGAGCGTGCTGATTGGATGGGCGGCCATGCATGCAACATAGGCGCAGGGTGAGGTGAGTTTTATCGGGATATCTGGGGTTTCACATAGCGGGGCGTCCTGATTTGGGATGCCCCGCTGGGAGAGATCAGATCGGTCCTGGAATCTTATAGATCCACCTGGGTGTTGGTCCACTTTAGGAAACCTTCCTTCTTTATTCTTCATATCATGAGATTTGAATCAATAAGAATAAGACCCAAAATGAATGAATGGGTTTTTCCTATCTGGGTTGAGCATATTTGAAGGCCTGTTTCTCAGGCACCCTACAAGCTAGGAGCCTGAAACTTTCAGAGAATACAGAGCTGTCCCCCATCAGTGGAATAGACTATGGGGATTACCACCAGCCCACTTACATGGGGGTCAAGTTCCGGAAGCTATAGCTTTACTGTCCACGGGACTACACATCCCATTCTGGTCTCTTTCCCTCTGTAACTATATGGTCTGTTTACCCAAATATTTTGGCGCCACCACCTCATGTAGTTTGTCTGCATTATTCTTCTTATTGTATGGATTTAAATTGCATGATAAGCCCAAATGCATGGGACTTTCCTAGTATGACAACATTCTGGCCCTTTCTGATGATATATATATATATATATATATATATATATATATATATATATATATCCATGACAACATAAATATATTATATTGAAAAATTACCATTATGGCCCTTTCTGATGATATATATAGAATTTAAATATATATATATATATATATATATATATATATATATATATAGCCATGGCAACCTAAATATATTATACTGAAAAATTACCATTCTGGCCCTTTCTGATAAGAATATATATATATATAAATAAATAGGTATATAGATAGAGAGATATTTATATATATATATATCCATGACAACATAAATATATTATACTGAAAAATTACCATTCTGGCCCTTTCTGATAAGAATATATATATATATATATATATATATATATATATATATATATATATATAGATTGAGAGATTTTTATATATATAGCCATGACAACATAAATATATTAGAAATTAGAAAACTTACTCTCTTCTGGCGGATGACATCTTCTTCTAGAAGTCGATTAATGTTCCAAACTTCCAGGAGCAGAAATCTGAAGGATGTTGATAGGAATAAAAGAAAACGTGTCTTCCAGTAAAGGATATCAGCAGATATGTTTGTTATCAAGTACATTTTGAGAGCAGACTTTTATACCTGTAAGGGGGGGGGGGTACTCCTATCACAACACTTTTTAAACAATGGATGTTTGTAGGAGGTTAATAAATGACAGAGCCAGCCCTGGAGCCGTTTTGTCCCTTCCCTCAGATAAGCACATTACAATTTTGATCTGTACAAAACCCCAGAAGACAAAATCCCTGTTTTTGACGGCTTTAAGCAAAACCAGGGGAGCAGCAAAACTGGCTTTTGGTCCGCTTTAACAGGGACTATGGCCAGTGGTGTGACTGGGCCCTGGTGTGAACATTAAATGGGGCCCTTTCAAGACTCATTCACTTTTCATTTAATTGAATGCAGCTAGACAAGTGAAACAACAGAGATTAATGGAGCTTCCTTTCTCAAGATGATGCCAAAAAAAGCACAAATCTGATAATGAAATGAAACTATGAAACATGAAACTATAAAAATCTGATAAATCTGGCCCTGGGCAGGGGATAGAGGGTGACCACATATACTTCCCTCTGAGTATAGGGGCACTTTAAGGGGGAACAAAACCTTCACTTTCTTGGGTTTTGTTCCTCTCTGGCAGGGAATCTCGATTTGGGATGCCTCACCGTGTGTATCCCACAAATCGCCCCCCCCCCGAAAAAAATAGCGCCTCTTCCTTGTTCCCATGTGGGTCACTCAGCCAATCATCAGTGCTCGTTCCATTCACATTTCCTTTGCCACACTGATGTCAGTACAACAAGGAGATGTGAATGGAACAAACACTGCCGGCCACATCCCTGCTCACCTCTAGCTGGTGACATGCCATTCAGAAAAGCCTGGCGGGTGTGCGCCCCAGATACAGGAATGCTGGAGATACGCTCACGCCGCAGCGGTGGCTCCAGGAACAGGTAAGTAAATCGGACGATCCAGGGGATTTGACGCAGTGGAGCATCCCAATTGTTATAGACGTTAGGCTGGTCGGTTTCTCCTGTCCTCCCGGCCTTAGCGTCTGAAAAAATTCAGGGCGGGGTAAAAGCTGTCCCTAACTCCAAAGTCAAACCCCTGCCAGGCATAAGTGAATGGGCGGCAGGTGCGTGCACAGCCACCAGGCAATCATTCGGAAGAGACTGCATTAATATGCATGACAATCTATTCTGAATGGAGAAAAGTCTGAGCACGTGTGCCGTGGGAGCATGGAATGAGGTAAGATTTCACATGCAGGGGCATCCCAAATCAACATGCCCTTGTGAAGCAGACCAAAACCCAGCAGGGTAAAAACAAAGAGTTTTGGTCCCCTTTAATAGACTTATACTGCTTTACATATATTGGTCATGTTGATTGTAAAGTGGACCAAGACCCAGGATTTAGACTATGCTGGGAATTGGCCCTTGGCCCTCGGGCACCCTGATCTGGGGAGCCCCGCTGTGTAAAACCCCCCGGAGTCGCCCGATAAGCTTTACCCTTCCCCAGTCATACGGCGCCTGCCCGGCCCCTCGTTCAATCAGCGCGCTCTTGGCTTTTTGCATTTTGACAAATCGCTCTGATTGCTTCCAATGATGAGCATGCGCTGCTGCATCCCCTGCATCCCTGGTCTTCATGGTCTGCATGCCCTCCTTTTTGGTCCTGTCCCTGGGGTGGCATCCCAATTCTGCGTATCACGCTAGGTTATAGCTGCTCACTGCTCCCACAGCACATGCGCCACTTCTCTTCATATTTCATGCACCTTAGTAATCCGCACATGCAGAGCTCAGCAGTAGTGAGCGGACGCATCCTCATCACCACTTTCTATTTTACGTTATTTAAACTTTGGCTGGCATTAGTGGTGTGAAATATAGAAAGCCTGCCATATACATAAAAGTGGAACTGAAGTGACCATGAGTGCATTTTGGAGACAGGCTGTGCATGTGTGCTACATGTGAGAATGGCTGCTACTTTCACTCTGCCACTTCACTTATGGCCATCTCATCATTTTAAGTCATTGAAAAAAAGAGCTTAAGATTTACACTAAAGCAGGGGTGGGCAATTATATTTTCCATGGGGCCACATGAGAAACTAAAAATATTGTGGAGGGCGGCTGAGCTATGGGCGTCTAAGCGCCGTCTAAGCTCAGCGGCTCCGAGTGCGCTGGCGGCTGCATCTCGCGCTTCCCTCTAACAGGGAGCGTGCCCACGCTGGCCATTCACAAATGGCCGACACAGGCACGCACCCTGCTAGAGGGATAGCAGGCATGTGGCCGCAGCTCGTGCATGCGCCGTTGAACTGGGAAAGAAGGTGAGCTTATGGGCGATTTTGGATGCCCCCCAGGGAAGGGATCTATAAGATTCCCGGGCTGATAAAGCAGGGTTTTGGTCCACTTCAAAAGTTCTGGTGTGATCATTTCCCAGCCAATCAGAGAAGCCCTTGGCTTCTGGCAGTCTGGGAGGAGAGCTCAGATCAGCTGGGGGCAAAGTGTGAGCATGTGGACAGCAGGAAGGGGGCATGGTGAGAGCATGGTGCACAGCAGGAAGGGGGCATGGTGAGAGCATGGTGGGCAGCAGGAAGGGGGCATGGTGAGAGCATGGTGCACAGCAGGAAGGGGGCATGGTGAGAGCATGGTGGGCAGCAGGAAGGGGGCATGGTGAGAGCATGGTGCCCAGCAGGAAGGGGGCATGGTGAGATCATGGTGGGCAGCAGGAAGGGGGCATGGTGAGAGCATGGTGGACAGCAGGAAGGGGGCATGGTGAGAGCATGGTGCACAGCAGGAAGGGGGCATGGTGAGAGCATGGTGGGCAGCAGGAAGGGGGCATGGTGAGAGCATGGTGCCCAGCAGGAAGGGGGCATGGTGAGAGCATGGTGGGCAGCAGGAAGGGGGCATGGTGAGAGCATGGTGGGCAGCAGGAAGGGGGCATGGTGAGAGCATGGTGCCCAGCAGGAAGGGGGCATGGTGAGAGCATGGTGGGCAGCAGGAAGGGGGCATGGTGAGAGCATGGTGGACAGCAGGAAGGGGGCATGGTGAGAGCATGGTGCACAGCAGGAAGGGGGCATGGTGAGAGCATGGTGGGCAGCAGGAAGGGGGCATGGTGAGAGCATGGTGCCCAGCAGGAAGGGGGCATGGTGAGAGCATGGTGGGCAGCAGGAAGGGGGCATGGTGAGAGCATGTGGACAGCAGGAAGGGGGCATGGTGAGAGCATGGTGGGCAGCAGGAAGGGGGCATGGTGAGAGCATGTGGACAGCAGGAAGGGGGCATGGTGAGAGCATGGTGCACAGCAGGAAGGGGGCATGGTGAGAGCATAGTGGGCAGCAGGAAGGGGGCATGGTGAGAGCATGGTGGACAGCAGGAAGGGGGCATGGTGAGAGCATGGTGGGCAGCAGGAAGGAGGCATGGTGAGAGCATGGTGGACAGCAGGAAGGGGGCATGGTGAGAGCATGGGGGGCAGCAGGAAGGGGGCATGGTGAGAGCATGTGGACAGCAGGAAGGGGGCATGGTGAGAGCATGGTGGACAGCAGGAAGGGGGCATGGTGAGAGCATGTGGACAGCAGGAAGGGGGCATGGTGAGAGCATGGTGGACAGCAGGAAGGGGGCATGGTGAGAGCATGTGGACAGCAGGAAGGGGGCACGGTGAGAGCATGTGGACAGCAGGAAGGGGGCATGGTGAGAGCATGGTGCACAGCAGGAAGGGGGCATGGTGAGAGCATGGTGGACAGCAGGAAGGGGGCATGGTGAGAGCATGTGGACAGCAGGAAGGGGGCATGGTGAGAGCATGGTGGGCAGCAGGAAGGGGGCATGGTGAGAGCATGGTGGGCAGCAGGAAGGGGGCATGGTGAGAGCATGTGGACAGCAGGAAGGGGGCATGGTGAGAGCATGGTGGACAGCAGGAAGGGGGCATGGTGAGAGCATGTGGACAGCAGGAAGGGGGCATGGTGAGAGCATGGTGCACAGCAGGAAGGGGGCATGGTGAGAGCATAGTGGGCAGCAGGAAGGGGGCATGGTGAGAGCATGGTGCACAGCAGGAAGGGGGCATGGTGAGAGCATGGTGGACAGCAGGAAGGGGGCATGGTGAGAGCATGTGGACAGCAGGAAGGGGGCATGGTGAGAGCATGGTGCACAGCAGGAAGGGGGCATGGTGAGAGCATGGTGGGCAGCAGGAAGGGGGCATGGTGAGAGCATGGTGCACAGCAGGAAGGGGGCATGGTGGGCAGCAGGAAGGGGGCACGGTGAGAGCATGGTGGACAGCAGGAAGGGGGCATGGTGAGAGCATGGTGGACAGCAGGAAGGGGGCATGGTGAGAGCATGTGGACAGCAGGAAGGGGGCATGGTGAGAGCATGGTGCACAGCAGGAAGGGGGCATGGTGAGAGCATGGTGGGCAGCAGGAAGGGGGCATGGTGAGAGCATGGTGCACAGCAGGAAGGGGGCATGGTGAGAGCATGGTGCACAGCACGAAGGGGGCATGGTGAGAGCATGGTTCACAGCAGGAAGGGGGCATGGTGAGAGCATAGTGGGCAGCAGTAGGGGGACATGGTGAGAGCATGTGGACAGCAGGAAGGGGGCATGGTGAGAGCATGGTGGACAGCAGGAAGGGGACATGGTGAGAGCATGGTGGACAGCAGGAAGGGGGCATGGTGAGAGCATGGTGGACAGCAGGAAGGGGGCATGGTGAGAGCATGGTGCACAACAGGAAGGGGGCATTGTGAGAGCATAGTGGGCAGCAGTAGGGGGACATGGTGAGAGCATGTGGACAGCAGGAAGGGGGCATGGTGAGATCATGGGGGACAGCAGGAAGGGGGCATGGTGAGAGCATGGTGGACAGCAGGAAGGGGGCATGGTGAGAGCATGGTGCACAGCAGGAAGGGGGCATGGTGAGAGCATGGTGCACAACAGGAAGGGGGCATGGTGAGAGTATGGGGACAGCAGGAAGGGGGCATGGTGAGAGCATGGTGGACAGCAGTAAGGGGACATGGTGGGCAGCAGGAAGGGGGCATGGTGGGCAGCAGGAAGGGGGCATGGTGAGAGCATGGTGGGCAGCAGGAAGGGGGCATGGTGAGAGCATAGTGGACAGCAGTAAGGGGACATGGTGGGCAGCAGGAAGGGGGCATGGTGAGAGCATGGTGGGCAGCAGGAAGGGGGCATGGTGAGAGTATAGTGGACAGCAGTAAGGGGACATGGTGGTCAGCAGGCAGGGGGCATGGTGAGAGCATGGTAGACAGCAGGAAGGGGGCATGGTGAGAGCATGGGGGACAGCAGGAAGGGGGCATGGTGAGAGCATGGTGGACAGCAGGAAGGGGGCATGGTGAGAGCATGTGGACAGCAGGAAGGGGGCATGGTGAGAGCATGGTGGGCAGCAGGAAGGGGGCATGGTGAGAGCATGGTGAACAGCAGGAAGGGGGCATGGTGAGAGCATGTGGACAGCAGGAAGGGGGCATGGTGAGAGCATGTGGACAGCAGGAAGGGGGCATGGTGAGAGCATGGGGGGCAGCAGGAAGGGGGCATGGTGAGAGCATGGGGGGCAGCAGGAAGGGGGCATGGTGAGAGCATGGGGGACAGCAGGAAGGGGGCATGACGATGCTGAAGTTGGTTTCTTTTTTGCCTGTTTCTTATTCGTGTTTATGCTCTTTTCCCGCCTTCCTTGAGAGGAAAATGTCCATAAATGATGCCAGGTATTCTATAGAGAGTTCTGACCAATATTACATTAAAACTGCCACAAATCCTGAACTAAGCTGGCACAAAATGGGCATCTAAATGGGCAATAAGGCCTGATTTCCTCACACCTGATGGGGCCCCTGTAATGGCACATGGATGGGGGCCTGATTTCCTCACAACTGATGGGGCCCCTGTAATGACACATGGATGGGGATGATTTCCTCACAACTGATGGGGCCCCTGTAATGGCACATGGATGGGGGACATTTCCTCACAACTGATGGGGCCCCTGTAATGGCACATGGATGGGGGGCATTTCCTCACACCTGATGGGGCCCCTGTAATGACACATGGATGGGGGGGCATTTCCTCACACCTGATGGGGCCCCTGTAATGGCACATGGATGGGGCCTGATTTCCTCACACCTGATGGGGCCCCTGTAATGGCACATGGATGGGGATGATCTCCTCACACCTGATGGGGCCCCTGTAATGGCACATGGATGGGGCCTGATTTCCTCACACCTGATTGGGCCCCTGTAATGGCACATGGATGGGGGCCTGATTTCCTCACACCTGATGGGGCCCCTGTAATGGCACATGGATGGGGGCCTGATTTCCTCACACCTGATGGGGCCCCTGTAATAGCACATGGATGGGGGGCATTTCCTCACACCTGATGGGGCCCCTGTAATGGCACATGGATGGGGCCTGATTTCCTCACACCTTATGGGGCCCCTGTAATGGCACATGGATGGGGCCTGATTTCCTCACACCTGATGGGGCCCCCTGTAATGGCACATGGATGGGGCCTGATTTCCTCACACCTGATGGGGCCTCTGTAATGGCATATGGATGGGGCCTGATTTCCTCACACCTGATGGGGCCCCTGTAATGGCACATGGATGGGGCCTGATTTCCTCACACCTGATGGGGCCCCTGTAATGGCACATGGATGGGGGGCATTTCCTCACACCTGATGGGGCCCCTGTAATGGCACATGGATGGGGGGCATTTCCTCACACCCGATGGGGCCCCTGTATTGGCACAAGGATGGGGTCCTGATTTCCTCACACCTGATGGGGCCCCTGTAATGGCACATGGATGGGGCCTGATTTCCTCACACCTGATGGGGCCTCTGTAATGGCACATGGATGGGGGGCATTTCCTCACACCTGATGGGGCCCCTGTAATAGCACATGGATGGGGGGCATTTCCTCACACCTGATGGGGCCCCTGTAATGGCACATGGATGGGGCCTGATTTCCTCACACCTGGCGGGGCCCCTGTAATGGCACATGGATGGGGCCTGATTTCCTCACACCTGATGGGGCCCCTGTAATGGCACATGGATGGGGGCATTTCCTCACACCTGATGGGGCCCCTGTAATGGCACATGGATGGGGCCTGATTTCCTCACACCTGATGGGGCCCCTGTAATGACACATGGATGGGGCCTGATTTCCTCACACCTGATGGGGCCCCTGTAATGGCACATGGATGGGGCCTGATTTCCTCACACCTGATGGGGCCCCTGTAATGGCACATGGATGGGGCCTGATTTCCTCACACCTGATGGGGCCCCTGTAATGACACATGGATGGGGCCTGATTTCCTCACACCTCATGGGGCCCCTGTAATGGCACATGGATGGGGGGCATTTCCTCGCACCTGATGGGGCCCCTGTAATGGCACATGGATGGGGGGCATTTCCTCACACCTGATGGGGCCCCTGTAATGGCACATGGATGGGGCCTGATTTCCTCACACCTGATGGGGCCCCTGTAATGGCACATGGATTGGGGCCCCGTTTCCTCACATCTGATGGGGCCCCTGTAATGGCACATGGATGGGGCCTGATTTCCTCACACCCGATGGGGCCCCTGTATTGGCACAAGGATGGGGTCCTGATTTCCTCACACCTGTTGGGGCCCCTGTAATGGCACAAGGATGGGGGCCTGATTTCCTCACACCTGATGGGGCCCCTGTAATGGCACATGGATGGGGCCTGATTTCCTCACACCTGATGGGGCCCCTGTAATGGCACATGGATGGGGGCCTGATTTCCTCACACCTGATGGGGCCCCTGTAATGGCACATGGATGGGGGGCATTTCCTCACACCTGATGGGGCCCCTGTAATGGCACATGGATGGGGCCTGATTTCCTCACACCTGATGGGGCCCCTGTAATGGCACATGGATGGGGGCCTGATTTCCTCACACCTGATGGGGCCCCTGTAATGGCACATGGATGGGGCTGGCGCCTGCCCGGCCCCTCGTTCAATCAGCGCGCTCTCATCCCCTTCATCTAAGCAATCGACTAAGGGAGCGGATCCGAGCTCGCCAGTGGCCGCTTCCATCCAACAGGGAGCGTGCCCCCTGCTGGCAATTTTCTTTAAAGCAGAAGAAAACCCAACAGCAGCCATCCCTGCAATCTAAAGGATTCCAGGGCCGCCCGCTGGCTTTCCCTTGATTTTGGATGCTCCCGCTTTGTGAACCCCCCAACGCTGGTAATAACTCACTTTAATAAATTTGCCGGTCCAGCGGCGCATGAGCGCGCACTCATCCAATCAGAGCCTCTTGACAAATCGCTCTGATTGCTTCCAATGATGACCATGCGCTGCTGCATCCCCTGCATCCCTGGTCTTCATGGTCTGCATGCCCTCCTGTCCCAGCCATTCAGATAGATAGGTCGGGGCAGAAGCGCGCACACCACCGGGGGTACAGCAGCGCACGGTCCCCTTATAAGCCAATCAGAGCCCTTTGCTGAAGGACGTAATGAGAGCTCACGCTTGCACTGTTGGACTGAGGAGAGGTGAGTTTTACTTGGAAACTGGGGGTTTCAGATAGTGAGGCATCCCGATTCAGGACCATAGTTGAAAAAGTCTGTGTGGATCAATTCTCCTTAAAGCGGACCTTCACTCTGAATAAGAGTCTATCTTATATGTTTATATGTCCCACACCCTGTAAATACAGATTGCCCACATTAAAAATCATCCTACCTGCATCTACTGCATGTTATGAGCCTTTAAACATCCAACATGGCGGCTTATGGAAGCCGCCATCTTATCAGGCAGCCTGCAAACAGGAAGTGCCTCCTGACTGTGCTGCTCTGCATTCTGGGACTGCTGACATTTACCTGACCCCAGCTCTGCTCTGTCTGAGCAAAGCACAGCTATAACCCGCCCCCCTGTACCTTATCCCACTCTCCTCTCTTCAGTAAGTGTGAGTCAAGATGGCGGCACCCGTATCTTAAATTCCTGAACAGAGTTGCAGCCCAGTGGGGGAAAGAATAATAAGTTAGTGACTAAAAACGTAAAATATATAAATTTTAGATGCTGGGAACCGTTTTTTAAGAGTTTGGGCTTTTCATTAAATCACGCTGAAGGTCCGGTTTAAGCTTAATTTGTGTGTGTGTGGAAATGGGGGCGCTATTTGCCCCAGGTGCAGAAAAAAAAACCAAAAAAAAAAAAACCCCAAAAAAAAACAAAAAACCCAGCTCTAGTGACCTTGTGTAGATAAGAGACATTACAAAGCCTGTCCTGCAGTGCAGAGTGTTTGCTTTGATTTCATACAGTTCTGGTTGTGTTAATCAGTGAAGACATGTTAACGACATCTTGCATTTATAATGGATTTATTGAGGAGAGAACAATGGTCACCCACATCAGAAAGGCTTAATCAGCTTATCTTTAGAAAAGTGGGTGAAGCCCCTCACTCACTAACTCAGGCAAATAGTCTCGGTTCCGGAAACTTCATTATAAATTCTAACTGTACACAACACAGGCAAAAAGCAAACATCGGGCCCCCCTCCACCTCCCATCTAGCTCCAGGAGGCTGATTCATTACTACTTTAAAACCAGACATGTCAGGACAATTCTGCATAAAAAAAT